>JAULUF010000087.1:505000-535000 GCA_031834385.1 Semotilus atromaculatus
AGAACGGGGGAACGGGAGAACCGGGAATGGCGGGAACGGGAGAACGGGGGAACGGGAGAACGGGGGAACGGGGGAACGGGGGAACGGGAGAACGGGGGAACGGGGGAACGGGAGAACGGGAGAACGGGGGAACGGAAGAACGGGAGAACGGGGGAACGGGAGAACCGGGAATGGCGGGAACGGCAGAAC
The DNA here is from genome assembly GCA_031834385.1 of Semotilus atromaculatus. Lineage (NCBI taxonomy): Eukaryota > Metazoa > Chordata > Actinopteri > Cypriniformes > Leuciscidae > Semotilus > Semotilus atromaculatus. The sequence continues at coordinate 505,190 of JAULUF010000087.1, forward strand.
AGGAGAACGGGGGACGGAGGAACGGGAGAACGGGGGAACGGGGGACGGAGGAACGGGAGAACGGGGGAACGGGGGAACGGGGGAACGGGGGAACGGGAGAACGGGGGGACGGGAGAACAGGGGACGGGAGAACAGGGGACGGAGGAACGGGGGAACGGGAGAACCGGGAATGGCGGGAACGGGAGAACAGGAGAACGGGGGGACGGGGGATGGGGGGACGGGGGAACGGGAGAACGGGGGGACGGGGGATGGGGGAACGTTTAACACTTACTTCACCAATAAAAACACGATCAGAAGGAAGAAAGATTGGTCAATAAAGTGAGATTAAATGCATAGAAATATTTGTTTATTTTAACATTAATTATTGGAGGTTTGCATAGTATTCTGATTTTGCATTTCACTGATTTGATTAATTTTGAGGAATATTGAATCTTTGTTTGTGCGAGTGAGATGAGTAAATGCTCACCCTCACTCTAGAACTACGATAAACATCATCTTAATACCGTCTCTGCACTTACTCCCGATGTTTCTCAGCACGAGGACAGAGACCGGCCAGGGGAACAGTTACTTACTTGAAAAAAGTAACTCAGATATTTTGTTGTAAATTGAAATGTAATGATTTACTTTACTAGTTACTTGAAAAAAGTAATCTGATTACATAACTCGAGTTACTTGTAATGAGTTACACACACAATACTGTCAGTGTCATATATCGATAATGCCGAGTCTACAGAAGCTAATCAGCTGCTAATTGAGCTTCTGTCCATGGACACAGGAGTGTGTGTGTGTGTGTGTGTGTGTGTGTGGCCGTCATCTGTTTGCTTTCGCGGCCCCTGAGGACCCCTAATGTGCTCGAATGCCTTCCATCCACCTCACACACACACGCACACACACACACTTACGCAGACACGCACACAGACACACACACACACACATACTGTAATCAGCTGCGGTTAATCACGGCTAAACTAGTCCTGACACATGACTACTGCTGTGGATGCCAGTCGTGCTCCAGCAGCCGTGGGATTTGATTGTGTGTGTGTGTGTGTGTGTGCGTGCGTATGTATGTGTGTGTGTGTATGTGTGTGTCCTCCTCAGATTACTGGTGTCTGGAGGACCTGTACCGGGAGCTGGTGCGGCTCTATGTGGAGGCCATGGTGTGTCTGCAGGGTCGGGCCCCGGGGCCCAGCACCGCTCAGGGATGCGCTAACCTCAAGCCCAACAACTTCCTGTTAGCCTGGCACACGCCGTTCAACGAGAAGGGTACCGACCACACACAGACACATCACCTCATCCTCCCCTAATGCAATTTGTGGGGGAGATTTTTTTTATTTTTTTATTTTTATTTACCTTTAAATGACTAGATTTGATCAATAAATAAATGGTAATTTAAGCACATTCCTTAAATTCAAAATGTCATGCTTAACTCTTTTATTTCAGCTCTAAATATCTTACATTGGGAGTCTTTGACCTCTTGTGGAAATATGATAATATAAGATGATATTTCATGACTCTAGATGGTCTTATATCTGTATATGGAGTACATGAGCTGTTCCTCTGGGTCCTAAAGCCAGTTCTCCAGTGCGTTCAGACACACATGTACACATTATACAATAGTTTTTTGGTAAAGTTTTAGTATTTTTAGTTTGAATTTTGATTTTCTATGTGAACGGAAGCATTCCTCACATTCCTAAGGGAGTCAGATTGACCCGTGACGGATTTGTTACTTTTTAAAATGTCAACCACAAAACACATTTTTTGTTTGTGTTCAGTGGAGTCTTGGGCCCTCTGAGGAACACTCAATTGTTAAACGGACTGAAGCTGGCCGAGGGGCTGAGGTGCACGTTGTGGTTGGTTGTGTGTGTGTGTGTGTGTGTGTGTGTGTGTGTGTGTGTGTGTGTGTGTGTGTGTGTGTGTGTTCAGATGTTCTAGTACTGTTGTTCCTCCCGCAGGATCGGGTCACGGAGCGGCCACTAAAGCCATGTGTGTCGGGATGCGCTACTGGCAGCCGGAGCGGCGGGACAGTCTGCTGGAAGTGAGCATAGAGACGGGCCGCATGACACACAATCACCCTATAGGTCAGCAGCGCGGGGGATCCTGGGAATTATAACGATTACGATTCCTAATTCGATTCCAATTAGGAAAAAAAAAACTTAGATATCATTCACATTCTTATTGCAAAACATTTAATTGTAGCTGAATATCATGAACAAAAACCAACAGGCTAAAGAACACTTACAGGAACTTGCCTGTGGTTTCACCATAAAAAAAACAACTATAAATACTTATATAAATGTAAAGCATTATTAAAGACAATAAACATTCAGTAATTAAAAAAGAACAAATAAAAAATTTGCAATCGCAACAAATAGATAAAACTGAACAAAGATACGATTGAAATAAACTGTATTAAGATTTTTAGGTATTCAGGTACAGAAACTAATCAAAAGTAAAATAACGCTGCACTTTATAAATAAAATATAAATTACAAATATAGTTACAAAAGTTATTCAGTGAAGAACGAGTGAATTTTCTCTTGTCTTCTGTTGTTTGATTAGTGTTATTATAGAGACGGCAGGAATATTAGTGCTGTCCCTTTAAGAGCTGCTCTATAGTCACTGACTCCTGCACTGAGAACAGGCTCACGCTTCAATGGTTTAAAATCACAATAAAATCACTTTTTCTGTGCGCACGCTTTGGATGTGTGAAAACAGAAAACAGCGAGTCGTCTCGCGCTTGAAAAGTCTTATTGAAATGCTCGCAAAGGAATCGATAAGAGGAATCGAAATTTTAATGTTACAACAAGTATTGATTCCCAACCCTAAAGGTGTGTGTGTTTGTGTGTGTGTGTGTGTGTGTGTGCGTTTGTGCGTGCATGTGTGTGTGTGTTTGTGCGTGCATGCGTGTGTGTGTGCATGTGCGCGTGTGTGTGTGTGTTTGTGCGTGCGTTTGCGCGTGTGTGTGTGTGTTTGTGCGTGCGTGTGTGTGTGTGTTTGTGCGTGCGTTTGCGCGTGTGTGTGTGTGTGTGTGTTTGTGCGTGCGTGTTTGTGCGTGCGTGCGTCTGTGTGTGTGTGTGTGTGTGAGAGTGTGTGTGTGTGCGTGCGTGTTTGTGCGTGCGTGCGTCTGTGTGTGTGTGTGTGCAGGGTTCCTGGGTTCTCTCTGCACCGCTCTCTTCGCTTCATTCGCTATCCAGGGCAAACCTCTGCAGAGCTGGGGTCGCGACCTCTTGACCCTCATTCCCAAAGCCGAGGAATACTGCAGGAAGACCATCCGGCACATGGCAGGTGAGACCGCGCTAGAACACGCTAATCTGGATCAGTGTTGGGGAAACACTTTTAAAAGTAATGCATTACAATACTGCGGTATTTAGTTACTTTTTATGGAAAGTAATGCATTACATTACATTTGCGTTACTTTTTCTCACCTGGGACAGTACAGTAGAGTACAGTAGAAGTAGAGTACAGTAGAGTAGAAGTAGATTAGAAGTAGAGTACAGTAGAGTAGAAGTAGATTAGAAGTAGATTAGAAGTAGAGTACAGTAGATTAGAAGTAGAGTACAGTAGAGTAGAAGTAGAGTACAGTAGATTAGAAGTAGATTAGAAGTAGAGTACAGTAGAGTAGAAGTAGAGTACAGTAGAGTAGAAGTAGAGTACAGTAGAGTAGAAGTAGATTAGAAGTAGAGTACAGTAGAGTAGAAGTAGAGTACAGTAGATTAGAAGTAGAGTACAGTAGAGTAGAAGTAGAGTACAGTAGATTAGAAGTAGAGTACAGTAGAGTAGAAGTAGATTAGAAGTAGATTAGAAGTAGAGTACAGTAGATTAGAAGTAGAGTACAGTAGAGTAGAAGTAGAGTACAGTAGATTAGAAGTAGATTAGAAGTAGAGTACAGTAGATTAGAAGTAGAGTACAGTAGAGTAGAAGTAGATTAGAAGTAGAGTACAGTAGATTAGAAGTAGATTAGAAGTAGAGTACAGTAGAGTAGAAGTAGAGTACAGTAGATTAGAAGTAGATTAGAAGTAGAGTACAGTAGAGTAGAAGTAGAGTACAGTAGATTAGAAGTAGATTAGAAGTAGAGTACAGTAGATTAGAAGTAGAGTACAGTAGAGTAGAAGTAGATTAGAAGTAGAGTACAGTAGATTAGAAGTAGATTAGAAGTAGAGTACAGTAGAGTAGAAGTAGAGTACAGTAGATTAGAAGTAGATTAGAAGTAGAGTACAGTAGATTAGAAGTAGATTAGAAGTAGAGTACAGTAGATTAGAAGTAGAGTACAGTAGATTAGAAGTAGAGTACAGTAGAGTAGAAGTAGATTAGAAGTAGAGTACAGTAGATTAGAAGTAGATTAGAAGTAGAGTACAGTAGAGTAGAAGTAGAGTACAGTAGATTAGAAGTAGAGTAGAAGTAGAGTACAGTAGATTAGAAGTAGATTAGAAGTAGAGTACAGTAGATTAGAAGTAGATTAGAAGTAGAGTACAGTAGAGTAGAAGTAGAGTACAGTAGAGTAGAAGTAGAGTACAGTAGATTAGAAGTAGAGTACAGTAGAAGTAGAGTACAGTAGAGTAGAAGTAGAGTACAGTAGATTAGAAGTAGATTAGAAGTAGAGTACAGTAGAGTAGAAGTAGAGTACAGTAGATTAGAAGTAGAGTACAGTAGAGTAGAAGTAGAGTACAGTAGATTAGAAGTAGAGTACAGTAGAGTAGAAGTAGAGTACAGTAGAGTAGAAGTAGAGTACAGTAGAGTAGAAGTAGAGTACAGTAGATTAGAAGTAGATTAGAAGTAGAGTACAGTAGAGTAGAAGTAGAGTACAGTAGATTAGAAGTAGAGTACAGTAGATTAGAAGTAGAGTACAGTAGATTAGAAGTAGAGTACAGTAGAGTACAGTAGAGTACAGTAGAGTAGAAGTAGAGTACAGTAGATTAGAAGTAGATTAGAAGTAGAGTACAGTAGAGTAGAAGTAGAGTACAGTAGATTAGAAGTAGAGTACAGTAGATTAGAAGTAGAGTACAGTAGATTAGAAGTAGAGTACAGTAGATTAGAAGTAGAGTACAGTAGAGTAGAAGTAGAGTACAGTAGATTAGAAGTAGAGTACAGTAGAAGTAGAGTACAGTAGAAGTAGAGTACAGTAGATTAGAAGTAGAGTACAGTAGATTAGAAGTAGAGTACAGTAGATTAGAAGTAGAGTACAGTAGATTAGAAGTAGAGTACAGTAGATTAGAAGTAGAGTACAGTAGATTAGAAGTAGAGTACAGTAGAGTAGAAGTAGAGTACAGTAGAGTAGAAGTAGAGTACAGTAGATTAGAAGTAGAGTACAGTAGAAGTAGAGTACAGTAGATTAGAAGTAGAGTACAGTAGAAGTAGAGTACAGTAGATTAGAAGTAGAGTACAGTAGAAGTAGAGTACAGTAGAGTAGAAGTAGAGTACAGTAGATTAGAAGTAGAGTACAGTAGAAGTAGAGTACACAGGGACGGATTATGACTTGTAAAGGCCCTGGGGCCAGTTATAGTCAGAGCCTATATAGAGAGGATCATTTTACTCATATCATTAAAATATTATAGCCTAACGTTATTATAAAAACCGCATTATATTTGATTTGTTAATTTTAACCTTTAATAATAATACCAACTCCCTGTATATATTTACAGCATTAGTGAGAGATTTTTCCTTGAGAAAAATTAACATGTATAGCTATAGGTAGCCTACCTGATATTTATCCAAATTAATTGAAGTAAACATTGTTACATGTTCTTACTAAACTTAATTAAATTCTATTTGGTCAGCAAATGTTTTGAGAATCACAATACACTTATTGTGAAGCTTTTTTTTATATATTTATTTTTTATACAAACCTTTCTAATGATTAATATTCATAGGCTGCCTGCTGAACATGGGTTTGAGCTCTTATATTTCCGAACTAGAAAAGTTCAGATTAATGCAATTAACTCTTAAATGTAGAAAACTTTTCTTGCCCCTGGATCTAGAAGAACTGAGGTCCACCCCTCACAGTCTCACACAAGTGTGGATCGTTTGGACATCACTTGTCTAGTGGTAATAGGTATTACAATCTGATTGGACCAGTCGTTTCCAGTGCTGTGGTAAAATTTAGTTTGACCAGTAAAAAAAAGGAAAGCTGTCATTTCCAATATACACTCTCTGCTTAATTGCCTTTTTTATTTGAAGGTGCATCTTTTACAGTCGTTCAAACAACTGTAGAGTGAAGAGTGTACGTTTGTACTTTTTACAGTTCGAATTTAATAACTATGCTAAAACATACTCTATTGCTCTCTCCCATTTTGTTGGATAATTTATAATTAGGCAATAAAAATGAGGCAATGTTTAAAAATGTAGCTTCACTTCAACTTAGGGAAAATGTGCAGTTATTGCCTACTGTAATATTAAATAGTTATTTTTCCAATACTTTTCACACACAAGCTTGAAGAGTGACAATAGTTCTATAAGAGGTTTTGGGGCCTGCGTATTCACATAGGGCCCAACAGTACGTTCCAGGGGGCCCTCATAGTCCAAGAGCCTTGTTTAAGAGGCCTTGATGGGACAGATATATTACAGCATTAATAAACATTTGTTTTCATTGTTAATTGGTTTTCTAAACCAAACTGGATTGCGCGGCCTTAAACCCCAGGGCCCCCCCGGGCTTCTGGTAGTCAAGGGCCCCTGGGCACTGGCCCCATAGGCCCGGTCAGTAATCCATCCCTGAGAGTACAGTAGGAGTACAGTAGATTAGAAGTAGTGTTTCCTGCTGGTGATGAGTGTTTCCTGCTGGTGATGAGTGTTTCCTGCTGTCCAGAATACCAGGAGAAGTGGTTTTACTTCGAGGCCAAATGGCAGTTTTACCTGGAGGAGAGAGGGATCGCAGACGGAGAGAGGAGCGCCACGGTTCCGGAGCGGTACGACGCTGAAGACACAGACAAGGTCAGTGTGTTCACATGTTCTAGTACTGATGTGTGTGTGGGTGTGTGTGTGTGTGTGTGTGTGTGTGTGTGTGTTCAGATGTTCTAGTACTGATGTGTGTGTGTGTGTGTGTGTTCAGATGTTCTAGTACTGATGTGTGTGTGGGTGTGTGTGTGTGTGTGTGTGTGTGTGTGTTCAGATGTTCTAGTACTGATGTGTGTGTGTGTGTGTGTGTTCAGATGTTCTAGTACTGATGTATGTGTGTGTGTGTGTGTTCAGATGTTCTAGTACTGATGTGTGTGTGTGTGTGTGTGTTCAGATGTTCTAGTACTGATGTGTGTGTGTGTGTGTGTGTTCAGATGTTCTAGTACTGATGTGTGTGTGGGTGTGTGTGTGTGTGTGTGTTCAGATGTTCTAGTACTGATGTGTGTGTGTGTGTGTGTGTTCAGATGTTCTAGTACTTATGTGTGTGTGGGTGTGTGTGTGTGTGTGTGTTCAGATGTTCTAGTACTGATGTGTGTGTGTGTGTGTGTGTTCAGATGTTCTAGTACTGATGTGTGTGTGTGTGTGTGTGTTCAGATGTTCTAGTACTGATGTGTGTGTGGGTGTGTGTGTGTGTGTGTGTTCAGATGTTCTAGTACTGATGTGTGTGTGTGTGTGTGTGTTCAGATGTTCTAGTACTTATGTGTGTGTGGGTGTGTTCAGATGTTCTAGTACTGATGTATGTGTGTGTGTGTTCAGATGTTCTAGTACTGATGTGTGTGTGGGTGTGTGTGTGTGTGTGTGTTCAGATGTTCTAGTACTGATGTGTGTGTGTGTGTGTGTGTTCAGATGTTCTAGTACTGATGTGTGTGTGTGTGTGTGTGTGTGTTCAGATGTTCTAGTACTGATGTATGTGTGTGTGTGTTCAGATGTTCTAGTACTGATGTGTGTGTGTGTGTGTGTGTGTGTGTGTTCAGATGTTCTAGTACTGATGTGTGCTCGTGTTTATATTACATTGTGGGGACCAAATGTCCCCACAAGTCCCCACAGACCAAATGTCCCCACAAGTATAGTAAAACCTGAAATCACCTACATTGTGGGGACCAGTCAGCGGTCCCCATGAGGAGAACAGCGTATAAATCACACTAAGTAATGTTTTTTGAAAATGTAAAAATGCAGAATGTCTCCTGTGATGGGTAGGTTTAGGGACAGGGGCAGTGTAAGGGGACAGAATATACAGTTTGTACAGTATAAAAACCATTACGCCTATGGAGAGTCCCCACAAAGATAGCGAACCAGACATGTGTGTGTGTGTGTGTGTGTGTGTGTGTGTGTGTCCCGATGTTCTAGTACTGATATGTGTGTGTGTGTGTGTGTGTGTGTGTGTTCAGATGTTCTAGTACTGATGTGTGTGTGTGTGTGTGTGTGTGTGTGTGTTCAGATGTTCTAGTACTGATGTGTGTGTGGGTGTGTTCAGATGTTCTAGTACTGATGTGTGTGTGTGTGTGTGTGTGTGTGTGTTCAGATGTTCTAGTACTGATATGTGTGTGTGTGTGTGTGTGTGTGTGTGTTCAGATGTTCTAGTACTGATGTGTGTGTGGGTGTGTTCAGATGTTCTAGTACTGATGTGTGTGTGTGTGTGTGTGTGTGTGTGTTCCGATGTTCTAGTACTGATATGTGTGTGTGTGTGTGTGTGGGTGTGTTCAGATGTTCTAGTACTGATGTATGTGTGTGTGTGTGTTCCGATGTTCTAGTACTGATGTGCTCGTGTTTATATTACATTGTGGGGCCCAGTCAGCGGTCCCCATGAGGAGAACAGCGTATAAATCACACTAAGTAATGTTTTTTAAAAATGTAAAAATGCAGAATGTCTCCTGTGATGGGTAGGTTTAGGGACAGGGGCAGTGTAGGGGGACAGAATATACAGTTTGTACAGTATAAAAACCATTACGCCTATGGAGAGTCCCCACAAAGATAGCGAACCAGACATGTGTGTGTGTGTGTGTGTGTGTGTGTGTGTGTGTGTTCCGATGTTCTAGTACTGATATGTGTGTGTGTGTGTGTTCAGATGTACAAGCGCTGGAGTTCTGAAGGCTGTCCGGGTCGCCGGGGTCACGACGCTCCCATGATCGCGTACGACGCTCTGCTGTGCGCCGGCTCCAGCTGGGAGGATCTGTGCAGGCGGGCCGTGTTCCACGCAGGTCAGGAGCGTCTCTCGTACTGATGTGTGTGTGTGTGTGTGTGTGTGTGTGTGTTCAGAGGAGCGTATCTCGCCGCGTGTCCCGTGCCCTCTGCTGCTCTCCGCCTGCCGCGCAACAATCACAACAGTTTATTTTATATTATAATTCAATAATGTTTTTTATTTCATATTTTTAGGGGATTTTATGGCACTAAATTATATTTACAATCCATTTATTCACTTTTTGAGCATAGCCTTAACTTAAACTGTGGTAACTCTTGAATGCTGTAGAGCGACAGAATGAAGTTTGATCTCTTCTCAGAGACGACACTTGGCAGATTATTGCTGAAGTGAACAAAGTTTTAAAAAGTGAACTTAAAAAAAAGTTACAGAATTTTACGTTTATTGTTATGAAAACAATATTTTCAATTTTTATATAAAATATATATTTTCAAAAACTATTTTTACTGTGAGAAAATCAAAGACATAAATCTAAGTCATGTTCCAAATGTAAGCCTGATATCCCAGTAAATGAGCGTCAGTGAGTGTGTGCGGCTGCAGTTCCAAACGCTTCCACTAGAGGAAACTCTCACTCGTTTCATTCCAATGCGCTCGTTTCTGAGCGCGAGCAGCACAAGTGTGTGTGACTGTTGTTTCAGAACCATTTAACCTGTTCGAATCATGTCCATGATTTTTTTGTGTGTGTTCACATAGCCAAAACCTTGACCAAGTTTCGTACCATTCCAATTAAAATTTGTCAAAAATGACCAAAGAGCACCAGAGGCTTAAATGAATGTAATAGTCATTTACCCAGAATCCTCTAGGCCCGAAGCTTTAGGTTCTGCCCCGTGGTCTTGCAGGTGAGGGCAGTGCGACGGGTCTGATCGCTGGAACTCTGTTCGGTTTGCTCTACGGGATCAGTCCGGTTCCGGTCGCTCTCTATCGGGATCTGGACAAGAGGGAGAAGCTGGAGGATCTGGGAGGACGGCTGTACCGGGCGGCGGCAGCAGAGAAGTAAAGACCCGGAGCCGGTCCTGTTCACATACGTACAGTTACACACACCTCCACGGCTTTATGGACTTCAGAAACATGATTATATTAAACATGCAGTGGTTGAAAAATATACAAAAGTAATAAAAGTTATCTTCCTGCATGTGGTCCCACGTGAACTTTTCAAAAGGAATAGAAGGAATGATTGAGATCTGTAACATCTTACAATAATCTGAGAGTTAATGCATTACTGTGATAGTTTAGGTCCTCTAAATAATATTTACAGATACAACTTTTGGTTTTAATTCTGTATTAGTAAATGCTGAAGTTGATAAGATAAATGCTTTAGAAGTATTTTCCATTGTTAGTGAATTAGTTCATCAATGTGAACCAATTAAACCTTATAAGGTGATACAATCTTACAAATGTGCGTGTCTTGAGTGACAGAAGGTGGCGCTAAACTCCTGCTGTAAACTCTGGCTATCACCATATACTGACTGAGATCGCTGGCTGTTTAAACATCATTAAATCTAAATCTGAACCTAAAGGTTGTATTTCATCATGAATGATATTTTTAAAGAAGAAACTCAGCAGATTATGTTTAAATGAAAGTGTAAAAAGTTGTAGAAGTTTCAGTTTACTGTAAAGCACATGCACTGAATTAAACATTTTTATTTTATACAAAATATATATTTTACTAAATAATTTGGCCCGTTAATCACATCAACATTTTTTGTCATAATTAAAAAAAACTTGCAGCATAATTTTTCTATAATTATTACTCTATTACTCTTTTTTTTATCTCATAATGACTCATATCATTTTTATTTATGTCATTGACATTTCATCTTATTTTGATATAATTATAACTTAGAATGTTATTATTTTGACTTTTTGTCATAATTATGATTTTTTATCTGACATTAATATTGACAGTAAAAAGTCACAATTGTTACATAAATTTTTTTTTTCTTTGTCATAATTATGACTTTAATCTCATATTTAGATGTTTTGTGTATCCCATCATTTTTACAATTTTGACTTTTTATGTAATTAACTTTATCTCATAATGTGACTTATCTCACAACTTCTCATAATTTCTACTTTTATGCCATAATTATGACTTATTATCCTATTATTTTGCCTTTTTTATCTCATAATGACTTAATATCTTATAATTTTGACTTTTTATGTAAAGCAAATGCACTGAACTAAACATTTTAATTTGATAAAAATATGTTTCACAAAATAATTTGGCCTTTAAAACCGCTAGTAAATCGAAGCTGTTCGTCGTCTAACCAAGTTGTTTTCCAAATTTGAAGTTGATATCACAAAAATTGAGCTGTTACACGGATTTAAAGTACCGTTCTCATGGTGGTGCAATGTTCAAAACACGTGTTTAAGCTTTTGAACGGTACCTGATGATGATTACTAAAATATGTGGCTCCACAGAAACACACTTTTATCCCACAGATCTCAGAGAGACGGCTGGTCGCCCTCCGTCGTCCCGGCGCTGGACCGGCGAGTCGTGAAGCGGCTGATCCTGGATCGCTCAACGTTTCCGGAGATCAGGATGATCCTGGAGGATCTCCAGCTTTTCCAGACCCGGGAACATCCAGCTTCTCCTCCAGCGCGAGCCGCTCCTCGTCTCTCCTGCTTCCAGCTCCTGCGCTCCAGGTTTCTGAAGGGCGAACCGAAGCCGGTGGTCTCCCGCAGACGAGAAGTGGGATCTCTGAAGAACAGAGAACATCACAGTACAGACGTCAACGGGATGAGACCAAATTCCAGACCTGGGATGAAGAGAAAAGCCTCCCGGGTTCAGGAGGTGCTGGACAGATTTGCAGCGGCGGCAGAGAAGAAGGACGTGAAGAAACGAACACACACGCGAAACACAGGCACGTTAAGCAGCATCGTCAAAGCGTTCGAGACTCTTAACCCTTCGACACACAAGATTAAGAAACGCAACACCAAGTCAAATCATGCGCCTGATGTATTGAAGCAACACAGACGTCAAACAGGAGCACAGGACCTGAGTGAGGCCTTCAGCCCAGAGATGAGTGAGAGACGGCTTCTGAATGCTGAGGTTTGGACTTACTCAACGAAACCTCTGGGAGAGACTTTAGAAACGCACACACAGGTCCTACAGAAGCCGAGAGAAGATCTGCCGCAAGTCACAACCTCAGAACACAAGCAGGAGCGTTCAGAAGAAGAGCGTTCAGAAGAAGAGCGTTCAGAAGAAGAGCGTTCAGAAGAGCGTTCAGAAGAAGAGCGTTCAGAAGAGCGTTCAGAAGAAGAGCGTTCCGAAGAGCGTTCAGAAGAGCGTTCAGAAATGCATTCAGAAGATCGTTCAGAAGAGTCTTCGAGTTCAGAAATGCGTTCAGAAATACGTTCAGAAGAGCGTTCAGAAAAGCGTTCAGAAGAGCCTTCAAGTTCAAAAATGAGTTCAGAAATGAGTTCAGAAATGCGTTCAGAAGAGCCTTCGAGTTCAGAAATGCGTTCAGAAATACGTTCAGAAGAGCGTTCAGAAATACGTTCAGAAGAGCGTTCAGAAATGCGTTCAGAAAAGCGTTCAGAAGAGCCTTCGAGTTCAGAAATGCGTTCAGAAAAGCGTTCAGAAGAGCCTTTGAGTTCAGAAATGCGTTCAGAAATGCGTTCAGAAGAGTCTTCGAGTTCAGAAATGCGTTCAGAAATGCGTTCAGAAGAGTCTTCGAGTTCAGAAATGCTTTCAGAAGAGTCTTCGAGTTCAGAAGAGCGTTCAGAAGACCCTTCGCGTTCAGAAATGCGTTCAGAAGAGCGTTCAGAAAAGCCTTTGCGTTCAGAAGAGCGTTCAGAAGACCCTTCGCGTTCAGAAATGCGTTCAGAAGAGCGTTCAGAAGACCCTTCGCGTTCAGAAATGCGTTCAGGAGAGCGTTCAGAAGACCCTTCGCGTTCAGAAATGCGTTCAGAAGAGCGTTCAGAAAAGCCTTTGCGTTCAGAAGAGCGTTCAGAAGACCCTTCGCGTTCAGAAATGCGTTCAGAAGAGCGTTCAGAAGACCCTTCGCGTTCAGAAATGCGTTCAGGAGAGCGTTCAGAAGACCCTTCGCGTTCAGAAATGCGTTCAGAAGAGCGTTCAGAAAAGCCTTTGCGTTCAGAAGAGCGTTCAGAAGACCCTTCGCGTTCAGAAATGCGTTCAGAAGAGCGTTCAGAAGACCCTTCGCGTTCAGAAATGCGTTCAGAAAAGCCTTCGCGTTCAGAAATGCGTTCAGAAGAGCGTTCAGAAGACCCTTCGCGTTCAGAAATGCGTTCAGGAGAGCGTTCAGAAGACCCTTCGCGTTCAGAAATGCGTTCAGAAGAGCGTTCAGAAGACCCTTCGCGTTCAGAAATGCGTTCAGGAGAGCGCAGTCTCACTTTAAACACCCGCTTCTCAACCAAAACTCTCCCGGAGGACGAGCCGCTCTCGGTCAGCCTGAGCTCTTCACGACGCCCTGATGGAGAACAGGACGAGGATATTCGGTTCTCCTCAGATGTCGGTGCTTCTGACGGACAGGTTTCCCTTCCAGGAATTAATGAAGAGAACGCATGTCATCCTTCAACAGGAGAAACAGCGAAGTACAGGAGCATCAACTACTGCGACCCTTCAGTGAGACGCTCCTATATCCCGAAAACCATCCGCTTCACCGACACCTTCAACTTCTGAAAACTCATACATGCATTTGATTGTTTATTTTACCAAAAATATAAACTGTCTATGTTGTATAAGTCATAATGTTCTGGCAAGGTTCTCTCAAAGCTATGAACAAACGCTCTTCCAGTAACCTTAATAGTACGTTCTCAAAACGTAAGCACATTATTTATACAAAACATTATTTATACATCGTTCATGGAACAGTTTTTTCTGAAACATTTAGTTGGATGTTCGTCTAACGTTTTTAAATGTTACTACTACGTTCAGAGAACTTTCAAAAGTAATATTCCCATAATGTTTGACGAATGATGAAATAGAGAAAACATTCCCTTAACGTTTTATCAAACGTTCACCAAGAAAAAAAACATTTTCAAAACTGGATATTTTGAACATTAAGAGAACATAACTTTTTCATAACTTAATGGGAATGTTCGTATGAAGGAAGGGTCGGCGTTACTGAGGATTGTGGGTTTTTATTGATCTTGGCAAATTCAACATAAAGACGCGAACACTGCGCTGCACATAAACTCTTTCCACAGTCTCCAGAGCATCACTGCACCCACGAATCCTCAGTCTGTCTCTCTCCCAGTCACCGTTCCTCAGTGGCTTTAAGCGATCTCTCCACGCCAGTTACTGCAACGAGGCACAGGTGTTCGTCATTATCACTTGACCGACTCACCGCTCGTCCTCAGGCTCTCTCTCAGTGCAGACCTCGCTGAAACACGCCTCCCACAGTTCTTAGAACATATTTTTCTGTTAGCTAGATTTATAGCACGCTCACACCAAGAAACGATAATTATAACGATAACTATATTAGAGTCTAACTCACAATATCATTCTGTTTATTTGTCGCCTGTCACTTTAAATGCCTGAGCCATTTAGAGCAGGATTTCGATTGGCTGTTTCTCGTTCACCAGCTGAAAAACAAAATCGTTCTTACAGTGATTCCAACTATATGGTTCCTCTGTGCTGTTATCTTTATCGTCATTAAAGGGATAGTTCACTTTGAAATTAATTTTTTATGTTTTAGCTCACCTCAAGGGCATCCAAAATGTAGGTGTCTTTGTTTCCGCAGTAGTTTCAATTTTGATATTTTTAGGTCAAACCGTTCTTGTCTGTCAGTCATATAATGCAGGTCTATGGTCACCACCTCAAAGAGCATCACAGAGAAGTCCAAATTAAACATGATTTAATGACTCGTAAATGTACACATTGATGGCCTAAGACACGAAACGAGCGGTTTGTGTGAGAAAACGAACAGTATTTATATCGTTTTTACCTCTTGTAACCACAGCCACGTCCATGATCTGAGGGCGCGGGCACTCCGGTCTGCGCAAGCGCCGGAAGTGATCTCTCGCGTGAGCATACGTAATTGTTTTCTTTTACGACGGGTTAAACAGCCCGGATAAGCGCAAATTAGTACCATTTTAATTAGCCGTCTTACCTACAATCTCTGTTCTGTGTAAACAATGAGTGACGTACATTTACGAGTCATTAAATCATGTTTAATTTGGACTTCTCTGTGATGCTCTTTGAGGTGGTGACCATAGACCTGCATTATATGACTGACAGACAACAACGGTTTGACCTAAAAATATCAAAATTGAAACAAAGACATCTTGGATGCCCTTGAGGTAATCTAAAACATACCAAAAATTTATTTCAAAGTGAACTATCCCTTTAATGTGAACAAGCTTTTAGAGCTGGACGATTATTCGTTTAAAGATCTCGATTCAAACACCCACACAATCTTATTCCTAAATGACAACGATTCGACAAGTACGATCACATCAACGTTCAGATCTGCATTTGACCCAGAGAAAGCAGTTATTCTTTATTTCGGTTTCACATACTCTTTTTATCACAGAAGTACTGGGATAAAAGATTATAGTTTGGATATTTAAACACTGATGTCAACGCTAGCGATCAAAATAGAGTAAATCACCTTTTGAAAGTAACATGATGCCTCAACGGTTATATCGATTACATCGTTCCACCAGTAGGTGGCGACAAGTGGCTGTAAAAAATTTATTTGTCATTGAATCATTCAAGAGATTTATTAAATAATGCTGATTCATCCAGTAATGAAACAAGTGATTTAAATGTGAGTCATTGAATCATTCATGATTTTGACATTATTTCTTCTCCTTAATTCTGTTGAAGGAGAACTTTTCCAGGCTTTCCATAAGCACACTATTCAAATGAACTAGTTTTATATTTTTTAGACTGTGTAAGTCACTCTAAACTGTCTCTGAATAGAAAAGAGCTGCATGAAGATTTTCCATTTGCATCACACAGAAGAAATATGTTTGTAATGACATGAGGGCGAGTAAATGATGGCAAAATATAGATTTTAGGTTATTTTGTTTAGTTGTTTGTTCAGAAGAATCGTGGGAGAATCATGATCGCATATTAGAAACTAAAAAATCTTGATTGTTAAATGATCCAGAATTGTGCTGCTCTAGTTCATGTCTACATGTACACACATCAAACACTAAACACAGTGGCTGTGAGGCTCGTGCAAATCTACTTGTGTTTATTTTAAACAATGCAAAACACTGACGCCACAGAAACACACTCTGTCTGTGCGAGTTCGGGTTTTTTAAGGTCACGTTAGAGATATTCTGTACCTCAGATTCACTGATGCGGCTTCTGTGATCATCAAGGACACATTCAATCATGATCAACATCTGCTTCTCAATGTCTCTTACATAATGTGAATTCATTGAGCGTTTCATGTGTGTAAAACGGGTTAAACTCTATAAACACAGACACACCCTGACCACAATAAAGGTGTGTCAGACCGCAGGAGGGTCACGTGACCTACGCCCCAAACACTGTTGTATATCTGCTGTTCATCTCCTCTGTCAGATCACAGCGTGTGTTCCAGCTAATCTGATCAGGATTACTTCGGCCACTAGTTTAAGGTGCTGCATATGCTGAATGTAGAACTGACCGCTCCTTTCAGCCGGTTAACACAGACCAGAATAGACTGGCACTTCAATAACAGCAGATTTACATCTCAAAACACAGCAAATCACCCGTCAGTTCAAAGAAAACAAGCCTTCGGAAACAGGGAGTCAGTGTTCCTGGAATAATCAAATGTCTGTGGTTAATCCACTCCATTCACCGGCCATAACCGGACCCGGATCAGCGGGATTTACCAGGACAGAAACAGCCCTGACACAATCATCCCGCAGAAAATACACTCTTATTCTGGACCTTTAATGAACAGATTCCTCACTTTAAACTCATTAGACTCTCTCCGTGAGACAGAGTCATACTGTACTACTGTGGTACTGTAATATACAGAGGGCCAAAAGTCTGACCAATAATCAAGACACTTGTCTTCATCTGTTTTTGTTATTTAATACATGCTATTTTTCAAAAACCTTTTTTATTTCAATGTCAGCGTGATATCGGACTTTTGGATTTAAAGAGTCTAAAAACTGAAAAAAAAATTTTTTTTTAAATAAATAAATAGTAAGATCAAACTAAATAGGTACATAAATTACATTAAAATAAAAAGTAGGCTATTAGTTATGAATCTATTATATTCATTTTAATTAAAATATGTAAATCATTTTGAAGAGTATAAATAAACAAATAAATAGTAGGCTACATTTAAATGTACATTACTATAGTGAACAGAAAAAAATATAAGAATGTAACTTAATATAAATTAATTTTAGATTTAAAAAATATTCGCTTTTAGGTGTTTATAAAGGATAGCTGGCGGGGATGATCCATATTTTGGGATCTAAAAGATTGATGGTCTTTTTTTGTCAGTAAACTTGCAGTCACCTGTTCTCTCACGCGGGAGCTGCTGTAACAGACACGCGCACACAGGAGTCTTTGTTTTAGTCGCTCCTCTAAATTTTCCTAAAAACATTTCGTGACGAAGAGGCGTGACCGTTGCGCTCAAAGCCCCGCCCCCTCTGCGGTGGGGTGAGAGATTGCGTGGCGAGGGGCGTGGTCTTGGAAAGCATAGACCCGCCCCTCGGTTTGATTGACGTGCGCCCTTGAGCTCCCTGGAGAAATTAATTGTGTTGCCTGGCAAACTAGTGTTCGGCGTGGATGATGCGCGCGCCCGGCGAACAAACGCGCGTTTAAAACTACAACTGCAAGTGTGCTTTGATAAAGTTGGAGTGTTGTTGCTCAGTGCGGCTGTAATTACCGGCGCGCGACAGGTTGATCTGATCCCGCGGGAGAAGAGAAGGAG
Organism: Semotilus atromaculatus; assembly: GCA_031834385.1. Taxonomy (NCBI): domain Eukaryota; kingdom Metazoa; phylum Chordata; class Actinopteri; order Cypriniformes; family Leuciscidae; genus Semotilus; species Semotilus atromaculatus. The sequence continues at coordinate 523,129 of JAULUF010000087.1, forward strand.
CCATTACTGTGGCGTGGGAAAAGTTTGGCTTGCGTGACGCGCGGGAGAGAGTCGTTCGCGTCAGGAGCGAACAGCGAAGGGAATCAGCCGTGTCCATGAGCAACGCGGATCTGCTGTGAATGGAGTATGGGGGTAAATTGATGCCTAAATTATTGAAAATGGACAGACTAAAAGTCACAAATAGATATTACAACTTGTAAACACAAAACACAATCTACAAATAGATTAAAAATCCGCAAACAAAGTCCTCATGATCCTCAAATGTAAAACAAGATCTACAAATAGATACAAAGTCCTCAAACAAACTCTTTGTGATCCACAAATATAAAGCATGATCTACAAAAAGATTAAAAATCCACAAATAAACACATCCTGATTCACAAATAGAAATCAGTGACTTGTACTTGAAAACCAGAATTTGAATGAATGTAAAGTGATTTGTTTGCAGGTGAAGATCGTGTTCTGTTTGTAGATTGTGTCACATTTGTTTTCAGAATTCTGACACTATTGTTTCGCTGATGTGACAAAATAATGCCATAATCATTGAAAATGAAGAGACTATGAGTCAAAAATGCATATTACAATTTGTAAACACAAAACAAGATCTACAAATAAATTTAAAATCTGCAAACAAATTCCTCACAATCTGCAAATGTAAAACACAATCTGTAAATTGATTCCAAATCTGCAAACAAACTCCTCATGATCCGCAAATGTAAAACAAGATCTACAAATAGATAAAAAATCCACAAACAAACTCTTTATGATTCACAAATAGAAATCAGTGACTTGTACTTGACAACCAGAATTTGAATGAATGCAAAGTGATTTGTCTGCGCACGAAGGTCTTTATTAGTTTGTAGATTGTGTTGCATTTGTTTTCAGAATTTTGGCACAACTTTTTCGCTGTTTTTTTACCATTAAAAATCTACAAATGCCCTCCTCACAATTTGCAAACAAACACAGTCTAACTTGTATTTTCACACCACTGTAAAAATACATTCTTACACATTCTGTGCAAAGCTCAGCATGCAAGTGTTGAATCTGTGTTTGCAGATCACAGGGCATTCACAGATCCCTCTGCACACGTATACAGATCTTTTTGGCTCTATCTTTCCGCAGAGTGTGTGACTACGATCCACACGTGTAGTCAGCCAATCAGGGGTATTGCTTCAATGTGATGTCACGCCCCCTCAATAAGCCCTTTTCAAAATAAGAGCTGACGCTTCTCGGACGACTGGGCTGGCCCAGAGCCGTTGAAAAACATATTTAACGGCTCTGGGCTGGCCTCACTGTCATTTACCGTGACGGTGTCGTGCAGAGGTTCTTACCCCTGAAAGGAAGTGTATCCCCGTTCGCGGGAGCGCGCTCGCATTCAGCAGAAGGTGGGCCCTTGGTTTGAACAAAGTAAATTAAACTATAGCACGTGAATTGTTTAAGTTATCGTTATACTATTTTTTTTTTTAGCAAAGACAGCTATCACGTGGCCCATCTATCAAAATTAATTGTTTTATTCTTCTGCAAGCTAACGATCGAACTTCATTGCACTGAATTGAGAAAGTCAAGTTTACTGCAAACCCAAGACGACCATACCGTTTCACTCATAAAGCAAACAGCCTTTGGATATTAAATTGTTGTGAATCCCCCCTCCTCATTCCATGGTGAATTATTATCAAAATGATTTAATAATGCATGGCACTTAAATGGCTGGTCAATGTCATACACAAAAAGTGATTGTACAGATGTTGGCCTATCATCAAGTTATCAGCCTATTTTTATTTTACAATAACGGTTTACAAATAACCCCCGTGTATCATTTGTTCAATTGTTTTTTTTAGTTTTTTTGTTTCAAATTAAAACCAAAGAAAAAAAGGTTAAAAAGAAAAAAAACCTAATGTTTTTCCATTAGGCCTATTTAATTCCTGAACTAAAATAAAAAAAAAAAAAAAAAAAAAACGAATAGGCCTAATGACTCGTTTTCCGATTTTCTGATAAACAAACAAACAAAACAAAAAAGGCTACTTGATCTGTTTAAAATTATTTAATTGATATATGCATACTAAGGTGCTAAATTAAAATCAAAATTAAAATGTATCAAGAAATGACCAAGGCCTAATTAATTTGTTCTATTTTTGATGAGCACACAATCAGAAAATCAGAAAACCCGTTGTTATTCGTCTTCTTTTTTTTTTTTAGTTCAGGGGAAAAAATTAGAAAAACAAGTTGTTTTTAATTTTTAATTTTAATTTGAAAAAAATATTCAACGAATGATACACGGACCCATATTCCACAATTATATGCCTCCTGCGGGCGCAAACTGACAAAGAAACACCAGAACAACTATTTTTTGTAGCATTTTTTAATGTCGCCATTTGTCTTTTAAATCGGAAATAAAGACAATGTTGCTTGACAAAAGATTGGATAGCCCACATGTGTGTTTTAGCAAGGCAGGATGTGTTGCAAGATGGCAATATATCGGGAGACATGTGGGTCAGACAAGACTTTTACCTCTTCATTAAGCTTTGTTTTGTAGAAAGCCTTTCTAAAATGTGAATTTCGTTTTGTATCAATTGTATCTTAATTCTAATCAATGTTTCATCAACCAATTCCCTGGATTTAATGAATAAGAAGCAAATATAGCAGACAAAATAACCAGGACAGGAGGCGCCGGCGCGATTGCTCGTGAACTGGAGCGTCTCATAAATGAACCGAAACTCAGCGTTTAAACTCCCTCGCAGACACGAGAAATAGGATAGAAAGCTTGAAATCTAATTTATTAATAAACAATAAAAATGTATCCTTGCTACATTTGTAGCATTCAAAATCATTAGGCTACTTTTGCCGGTTCCTTGTGACAGCTTATGCGTTATTGGCAGCGTCACCCTCTGGATACATGAACGCGTCACCACCGAATCAGCACCGCAAACATGGGGATTTTTTAGACAATCACACAACACAACCTATATAATTAAATAAAAGAATCGAATATTCGACACTGTAAAACCCGGACACCGCCACAGGCTATGTGGCTTTTTTGTTAATGACTGTCCTACAGGATTTAACACAGAGTAACAGCTCACTACCAGTTACAAAATACACTGTAACTGTCTGTCACAGGCAATTCGCATTTTTCATCAATTCATTTCTTAAATTATCCTTTGACTATGTTCTGGGCCGCCATCTGTGGGAATTATTATTTATTTATTTTTTGTCCCGATGCTAAACTTTGCCGACCCCTGCCATTTACAGTAACACACGTCATGATGGAGAGGGTAAGTTGGAAGAAAGCTCGTCTAACATTTTTAGGCTAGAATATTTAATATATAGCCCATCGTATACATTATTATTGATGCATGTCAAACATTCTACACACTTTGCAACCAGGCCAGAAGCTTTGGCTCAGTTTGGCTAGCTTACGTTATCTGAAACTAAGGCAAATGTTGTATGGGAAGGAATAAAGATGTATTTCTTCATTTTATTTTAAATTAGGCCTATTATTATACTGTATTAATAGTCTTTCTAGTTATTAAGGCTACATATTAAAGCAGAGTGCTCTGGGTAATATTTTATATCCTGTCAAAACATACATTAATCATTGCCATTGAATGTGTAATTTTTGTATATTTGTAATTTTGAAATATAATATTAAAGAGTATATTTGATGTGATGAATTGCTCTATCATTTACCATATTCACCAATTGTTATAATTTCAATTTGTGCTGGTTGATTATGAACAATGGGTAAAATCAGGGGGGGGGGGGGGGGGGCTCCATTAGGGCTCCTCCCCTAACCGCATGTGATCTCACTCCAAGCTTTTGGATAAATATACAGATTTTTTCAGATCGTATTTAAACCTGCTATAAAAAGTGCCCCCTCTCCATATTGCAAAGATGATGGCCTATCACCGTCTCCACTTCCTGTGAACATCTAACACTTCCACACACCAGAACACTTATACTCCCCTTTTGCATCTAGGAATTCATAAAGCTTAGGCCTTAACTTGAAGTGAGTCTCCAGTACACTTTCAGTTTTAATGTATAATAGGAGACACAGAGCAGATTCAGTGTCCACTTTCTTCATCACTTATACAGAAAATATACAGAAAGACAATTACTTTGGCAACTGTTTTTGACATGCTATTTACATACCAGGTATTAGTTTATTAATCAATCGAAAGAAACTTAATCTGCAATTATTTTATTAATCAATATAGTGTAAGCCATTTTTCAAGAAGACACAAACTTGAAAGGTATAATGTAATACAACAAGATTTAATGAATAAAGTCTTCAATCAAGAACAATAATGTACACAAAAGGAGTATTTAAGCACACAGGAAGGCCTCCTCCGTTGGTGGCCTTGAGCGCACATATTGTGGAACCACCGCAAACAAATGTCACACTTAATCTGGAAAACAAATTATTTTGATTTTTGGGTCTTCAGTAAGAGGGTAAAAATTTTCATTCCTGTGTAATGTATGTTATATTTTGAATATACAGTAATTCACATGGAGATAAAAAAAATAATGAAATGTTTGTTAGTGGGTAAAATAGAAGATATAGAATAGAAATATCCAACATACCAATACAAGAAAATTCTTAATAACTATATAACAAAACCTATTTCATTTCACATTTCTTAAGTTTGATTCAACTCAAATCTGCCTCAGGCCCTTCTGATCCACAAAAGTGACATATGTCAGTCAGGTCACCTTAGAAACAAAACTAAAAAAATATATTGTCCATAATATTCACTGCTGTTATGTATGAAGTATTAAAAAATAAAACACTTGATGATATAGGCCAATATCTGTAGATTTTGGAGGGGGAAACATATTTTGGCAGGTCGAAAATACGGTCTGAAACCCATTATAACTTTTGTCAGGAAACAAGAAATGTGTCCATATTCACTGCTGTTATTAAACATGATGTAAAATATTCAAAAAATTAAAACACTTGATGATAGGCCAACATCTGTACAATCACTTTTTGTGTATGACATTGACCAGCCATTTAAGTGCCATGCATTATTAAATCATTTTGATAATAATTCACCATGGAATGAGGAGGGGGGATTCACAACAATTTAATATCCAAAGGCTGTTTGCTTTATGAGTGAAACGGTATGGTCGTCTTGGGTTTGCAGTAAACTTGACTTTCTCAATTCAGTGCAATGAAGTTCGATCGTTAGCTTGCAGAAGAATAAAACAATTAATGTTGATAGATGGGCCACGTGATAGCTGTCTTTGCTAAAAAAAAAAAATAGTATAACGATAACTTAAACAATTCACGTGCTATAGTTTAATTTACTTTGTTCAAACCAAGGGCCCACCTTCTGCTGAATGCGAGCGCGCTCCCGCGACCGGGGATACACTTCCTTTCAGGGGTAAGAACCTCTGCACGACACCGTCACGGTAAATGACAGTGAGGCCAGCCCAGAGCCGTTAAATATGTTTTTCAACGGCTCTGGGCCAGCCCAGTCGTCCGAGAAGCGTCAGCTCTTATTTTGAAAAGGGCTTATTGAGGGGGCGTGACATCACATTGAAGCAATACCCCTGATTGGCTGACTACACGTGTGGATCGTAGTCACACACTCTGCGGAAAGATAGTGCCAAAAAGATCTGTATACGTGTGCAGAGGGATCTGTGAATGCCCTGTGATCTGCAAACACAGATTCAACACTTGCATGCTGAGCTTTGCACAGAATGTGTAAGAATGTATTTTTACAGTGGTGTGAAAATACAAGTTAGACTGTGTTTGTTTGCAAATTGTGAGGAGGGCATTTGTAGATTTTTAATGGTAAAAAAACAGCGAAAAAGTTGTGCCAAAATTCTGAAAACAAATGCAACACAATCTACAAACTAATAAAGACCTTCGTGCGCAGACAAATCACTTTGCATTCATTCAAATTCTGGTTGTCAAGTACAAGTCACTGATTTCTATTTGTGAATCATAAAGAGTTTGTTTGTGGATTTTTTTATCTATTTGTAGATCTTGTTTTACATTTGCGGATCATGAGGAGTTTGTTTGCAGATTTGGAATCAATTTACAGATTGTGTTTTACATTTGCAGATTGTGAGGAATTTGTTTGCAGATTTTAAATTTATTTGTAGATCTTGTTTTGTGTTTACAAATTGTAATATGCATTTTTGACTCATAGTCTCTTCATTTTCAATGATTATGGCATTATTTTGTCACATCAGCGAAACAATAGTGTCAGAATTCTGAAAACAAATGTGACACAATCTACAAACAGAACACGATCTTCACCTGCAAACAAATCACTTTACATTCATTCAAATTCTGGTTTTCAAGTACAAGTCACTGATTTCTATTTGTGAATCAGGATGTGTTTATTTGTGGATTTTTAATCTTTTTGTAGATCATGCTTTATATTTGTGGATCACAAAGAGTTTGTTTGAGGACTTTGTATCTATTTGTAGATCTTGTTTTACATTTGAGGATCATGAGGACTTTGTTTGCGGATTTTTAATCTATTTGTAGATTGTGTTTTGTGTTTACAAGTTGTAATATCTATTTGTGACTTTTAGTCTGTCCATTTTCAATAATTTAGGCATCAATTTACCCCCATAATGGAGTCCCGGAGTCCCGGAGTCCCGGAGCTCTGAGTCTGAGGATCACTGATCATGGAGACGCGCAACGGGACGCGCAGCTCCAGTCAGCCACAGCTGCGCATTAACGTGCCGAGCAGCGCCAGAGAGAGAGCGGCCAGGTACTGCACACTATATACTATACTACACTACACTATAGGCTACTATACAACACACTTCATTATACTGCACACTAAACTATACTACACTATACTGTACTACACTACACTATAGGCTACTATACAACACACTTCATTATACTGCACACTAAACTATACTACACTATACTGTACTACACTACTTACTACACTATACTACACTATAGCCTACTATACACTTCATTATACTGCACACTTCATTATACTGCACACTAAACTATACTACACTACACTATACTATACTGTACTACACTACTTACTACACTATAGCCTACTATACACTTCATTATACTGCACACTACACTATACTGCACACTTCATTATACTGCACACTACACTATACTACACACTTCATTATACTGCACACTATACTACACACTTCATTATACTGCACACTAAACTACACTTCATTATACTGCACACTAAACTATACTACACTATACTGTACTACACTACTTACTACACTATAACCTACTATACACTTCATTATACTGCACACTACACTATACTGCACACTTCATTATACTGCACACTATACTACACACTTCATTATACTGCACACTTGGGGATATTCAAATTAATTAACCAATCATTAATAAGATTGATCAGCCCTTCCAAACTTGGATGTCTTTTTTTATTTTATTGTTTTCCACTAATAAACAAACATTGTTATGTTGTTTTGATTGATACTGTGAAGCTGCTTTGATACAATCTGTATTGTGAAAAGCGCTATATAAATATACTTGACTTGACTTGACTTGACTATACTGTACTACACTACTTACTACACTATACTACACTATAGCCTACTATACACTTCATTATACTGCACACTACACTATACTGCACACTTCATTATACTGCACACTACACTATACTACACACTACACTATACTGCACACTATACTACACACTTCATTATACTGCACACTACACTATACTGCACACTTCATTATACTGCACATTACACTATACTGCACACTTCATTATACTGCACACTATACTATACACTTCATTATACTGCACACTATACTGCACACTTCATTATACTGCACATTACACTATACTGCACACTTCATTATACTGCACACTATACTATACACTTCATTATACTGCACACTATACTGCACACTTCATTATACTGCACATTACACTATACTGCACACTTCATTATACTGCACACTATACTATACACTTCATTATACTGCACACTATACTGCACACTTCATTATACTGCACATTACACTATACTGCACACTTCATTATACTGCACACTATACTACACACTTCATTATACTGCACACTTCATTATACTGCACACTAAACTATACTACACTACACTATACTGTACTACACTACTTACTACACTATAGCCTACTATACACTTCATTATACTGCACACTACACTATACTGCACACTTCATTATACTGCACACTACACTATACTGCACACTTCATTATACTGCACACTATACTATACACTTCATTTTACTGCACACTATACTACACACTTCATTATACTGCACACTAAACTATACTACACTACACTATACTGTACTACACTACTTACTACACTATACTACACTATAGCCTACTATACACTTCATTATACTGCACACTACACTATACTGCACACTTCATTATACTGCACACTACACTATACTACACACTTCATTATACTGCACACTATACTACACACTTCATTATACTGCACACTATACTACACTATACTACACACTTCATTATACTGCACACTATACTATACTACACACTTCATTATACTGCACACTATACTACACACTAATACTGCACACTATACTACACACTTCATTATACTGCACACTATACTACACTATACTACACACTTCATTATACTGCACACTTCATTATACTGCACACTATACTATACTACACTATACTACACAATTCATTATACTGCACACTATACTACAGTATTCTATGCTACACACTTCATTATACTGCACACTAAACTATACACTACACTATACTGTACTACACTACTTACTACACTATACTACACTATAGCCTACTATACACTTCCTTATACTGCACACTACACTATACTATACAACACACTGCATTATACTGCACACTAAACTACTACACTACTTACTACACTATACTACACTATAGCCTACTATACACTTCATTATACTGCACACTACACTATTCTATACTACACACTTCATTATACTGCACACCACACTATACTACACTACACACTTCATTATACTGCACACAACACTATACTATACAACACACTTCATTATACTGCACACTATACTATACACTTCATTATACTGCACACTATACTACACTACTACACACTTCATTATACTGCACACTACACTATACTACACTATAGCCTACTATACACTTCATTATACTGCACACTACACTGCACACTTCAATATACTGCACACTACACTATACTACAGCCTACTATACACTTCATTATACTGCACACTACACTATACTAAACACTTCATTATACTGCACACTAGGGGTGTCGAAATTAATCGTTTCTACGATGCATCGCGATGCAGACGAGGACGATTCGGTACCGGTTCAGTAATAGACCATAACCGATTATAATGTACTGACGCTTTTCTGACGTCATGTGTTGTGTCGTATCGCGTATGTGCTTTGTCGTGGTAGCATACAGTGGCAGAGGGAGGCAAGACGCGAGTGCGAGTAATTAAAAATGCTCCAACTACTTTAAAAGCCTACATTTGGGCACATTTCGGCTTTTATGAACAACCTGGTAAGCACGACCTGGAGAAGACGTGCTATGCGCGCTCATGTCACGCATAAAATATGCAGGAGGCAATACAATACCACTAACTTGATAAACCACGTTAGCTGTTAGCTAACGTGCACACACATCACTTTTGAAGTAAAACAGTGCATCGCAGAAGGAGTGGAGGAGAGGGAGAAGAGGAGGAGTGGAGGAGAGGGAGAAGAGGAGGAGTGGAGGAGAGGGAGAAGAAGAGGAGTGGAGGAGAGGGAGAAGAGGAGGAGAGGGAGAAGAGGAGGAGTGGAGGAGAGGGAGAAGAAGAGGAGTGGAGGAGAGGGAGAAGAGGAGGAGAGGGAGAAGAGGAGGAGTGGAGGAGAGGGAGAAGAGGAGGAGTGGAGGAGAGGGAGAAGAAGAGGAGTGGAGGAGAGGGAGAAGAGGAGGAGAGGGAGAAGAGGAGGAGTGGAGGAGAGGGAGAAGAGGAGGAGTGGAGGAGAGGGAGAAGAGGAGGAGTGGAGGAGAGGGAGAAGAAGAGGAGTGGAGGAGAGGGAGAAGAGGAGGAGAGGGAGAAGAGGAGGAGTGGAGGAGAGGGAGAAGAGGAGGAGTGGAGGAGAGGGAGAAGAGGAGGAGTGGAGGAGAGGGAGAAGAGGAGGAGTGGAGGAGAGGGAGAAGAGAAGGAGTGGAGGAGAGGGAGAAGAGGAGGACAGGGAGAAGAGGAGGAGTGGAGGAGAGGGAGAAGAGGAGGAGTGGAGGAGAGGGAGAAGAGGAGGAGTGGAGGAGAGGGAGAAGAGGAGGAGTGGAGGACAGGGAGAAGAGGAGGAGTGGAGGAGAGGGAGAAGAGGAGGAGTGGAGGAGAGGGAGAAGAGGAGGAGTGGAGGACAGGGAGAAGAGGAGGAGTGGAGGAGAGGGAGAAGAGGAGGAGTGGAGGACAGGGAGAAGAGGAGGAGTGGAGGAGAGGGAGAAGAGGAGGAGTGGAGGACAGGGAGAAGAGGAGGAGTGGAGGAGAGGGAGAAGAGGAGGAGTGGAGGAGAGGGAGAAGAGGAGGAGTGGAGGAGAGGGAGAAGAGGAGGAGTGGAGGAGAGGGAGAAGAGAAGGAGTGAAGGAGAGGGAGAAGAGGAGGAGTGGAGGAGAGGGAGAAGAGGAGGAGTGGAGGAGAGGGAGAAGAGGAGGAGTGGAGGAGAGGAGGAGTGGAGGAGAGGGAGAAGAGAAGGAGTGGAGGAGAGGGAGAAGAGGAGGAGTGGAGGACAGGGAGGAGTGGAGGACAGGGAGAAGAGGGAGAAGAGGAGGAGTGGAGGAGAGGGAGAAGAGGAGGACAGGGAGAAGAGGGAGAAGAGGAGGAGTGGAGGACAGGGAGGAGTGGAGGACAGGGAGAAGAGGGAGAAGAGGAGGAGTGGAGGAGAGGGAGAAGTGGAGGACAGGGAGGAGTGGAGGACAGGGAGAAGAGGGAGAAGAGGAGGAGTGGAGGACAGGGAGGAGTGGAGGACAGGGAGAAGAGGGAGAAGAGGAGGAGTGGAGGAGAGGGAGAAGAGGAGGAGTGGAGGAGAGGGAGAAGAGGAGGAGTGGAGGAGTGGAGGAGAGGGAGAAGAGGGAGAAGAGGAGGAGTGGAGGAGAGGGAGAAGAGGAGGAGTGGAGGAGAGGGAGAAGAGGAGGAGTGGAGGACAGGGAGAAGAGGAGGAGTGGAGGAGAGGGAGAAGAGGAGGAGTGGAGGAGAGGGAGAAGAGGAGGAGTGGAGGAGAGGGAGAAGAGGAGGAGTGGAGGACAGGGAGAAGAGGAGGAGTGGAGGAGAGGGAGAAGAGGAGGAGTGGAGGAGAGGGAGAAGAGGAGGAGTGGAGGACAGGGAGAAGAGGAGGAGTGGAGGAGAGGGAGAAGAGGAGGAGTGGAGGACAGGGAGAAGAGGAGGAGTGGAGGAGAGGGAGAAGAGGAGGAGTGGAGGACAGGGAGAAGAGGAGGAGAGGGAGAAGAGGAGGAGAGAGTAGGGATGCACGATTATGACAAAAATCATAATTGTCGATTATTCCTTTGAAATTGTAATTGCGATTATTAATCACGATTATCATAATTTACATTGAATAATGTTTTGAATAGCTTTATGCCATTGTTTGAAGCAACTGCATGCCATTTTGTCATATCAAAATACAAGCTGAAAACACTCTTCCTGAAAAACTTTTTTTTTGTGCTTTTCTATAGCATTAAGCCTCAAGCCTAAGTCAAATGTATTGTTTTATTTATTTAAAGAAACCAAACCAGAGTAAAAAAAAAAAAAAAAACTACAGATAAGCTGTTGAAAACACATCTGTAAAAAACTGTAAAAAAAAAAAGACATCTTAAGCACACAGGAGGAATTCGCCAA
>JAULUF010000087.1:540000-555000 GCA_031834385.1 Semotilus atromaculatus
CTATCCCCTTACACACACACACACACACACACACACACACACACACAGGTTTGTTTTTGTGATTTATGAGGACATTCCATAGGCGTAATGGTTTTTATACTGTACAAACTATATATTCTATCCCCTTACACACACACACACACACACACACACACACACACACACACACACACAGGTTTGTTTTTGTGATTTATGAGGACATTCCATAGGCGTAATGGTTTTTATACTGTACAAACTATATATTCTATCCCCTTACACACACACACACACACACACACACACACACACACAGGTTTGTTTTTGTGATTTATGAGGACATTCCATAGGCGTAATGGTTTTTATACTGTACAAACTATATATTCTATCCCCTTACACACACACACACACACACACACACACACACACACACACACAGGTTTGTTTTTGTGAATTATGAGGACATTCCATAGGCGTAATGGTTTTTATACTGTACAAACTATATATTCTATCCCCTTACACTGGGTGCGATTTGCGGGGGGGGGTGCGTGGGATTTCCCCCTTTCTGGTCAATGTATCCCTGCCTCTGCTTAATAATTTTTATCCTCCCTTCAAAGTGATCAGTGCTACTGCACAAGTGGATCACAAAACTTATCACTGATCCGTGGTTTGATTAAAGTCAATTTTTTTTAAAATGCTTTGGCTCTGATAAAGCTGTCGCAGCGCCTCTGTAATCACCACTCTGCTCAAAGTCCCGCCCACGGCGCTCTCTGATTGGTTACACCTCACGAGTAACAGCCTATCAACACTTGAGGCGGTTGCAGGTCCAGTGGAGCTGTGTGTCGAGAGGGAGGCAGCACATTCATTACTGAAGCGGGAATAAACCTCACAATCTGATGATCTGTTTCTCTGAGAACAAGCAGAGTTAGTGTCCCAGTCACACCACACTGAGAATGGCCGAAGATACACACACGGCGACGGCGTACGCATATTTCACTTAATTAAGGCTAAAGCAAAGCGTCTGGCGTGAGTGATTTCAATGTTAAGTCAATGTACAGACGCGTTTACGGGCGTCTAGAGGTCCCGCGGCGCGAATGAGGTGAATTGACTAACACAGATAAAGCATCTGTGAACGTTAACGTTATTACTTTAACAGCAGCAGTAAAATTGTTTCTACTGTGGTGGTTTAACTTTGCAATTAATCCGTGGTTCAGCAGAGGCTGATATATAGAAGTAGCCTATTAAACTAAGTAAAGCGCTGTAATGTGAACTGTCAGTGCGATACAACAATAACTTCCGAAATGGACCACCATTTATTTATTTTTATATCAACCATAAAAAAATTCAAAACATCCCCCCTTCTGTTTTTTTCACAAATCGCACCCTGCCCTCACACACACACACACACACACACACACACACACACACACACACACACACACACACACACGATCACTCCATTAGTTTTTCCTGCTGTTCCAGAACTGTATGCAAAATACTGCATATTTTAAACAACATTTAGGAAAACTTCTTATAAAATGATGTGGTGTCAGTGAGTTAAAGGGATAGTTCCCCAGAGATGAACATGATTAACTCGCCCTCAAGCCGTCCTCGGTGTGTGTGACACTCTTCTTTCAGACGAATTACAATCAGAGTTATATTTAAAGTCCTGGCTCTTCCAAGCTTTATAACCGTGTGTGTGTGTGTGTGTGTGTGTGTGTTTGTGTGTAGATCTGCACAGAACCTTCCCAGATAACGTACACTTCCGTCGGTCGGCGGATCCATGTCTGCAGTCGGCGCTGTATAACATACTGGTGGCGTACGGACACCATAATAAAGCTGTGGGATACTGTCAGGTACTGTCAAACACACACACACACACACACACACTGGTGGCGTACGGACACCATAATAAAGCTGTGGGATACTGTCAGGTACTGTCAAACACACACACCAGGGCTCGACATAAGCAATGGCCCGATGGCCCGGGGCCAGTAAAAGAGTATGTCGGGCTAGTTGATTGGCCAGTTACTGGCTCGTACGGGCCAGTGAATGGCCATCAGCAAAACAAACAGCAAACGTCATACACAGTGGCACGAAGAGTGTCAATGTTACTTCAGGTTATTTTATAACATGTTAAAATGTCAAAGTGCGCGAGAGAGACCAAGTGTGTCTGCGCGCGAGCAACACATTGGTAAATTGGTACATAGACTTACATAGTATGCACACTTCTAAATCCCCTCTGATGCGCATCATTTAGTAGCTAATCTAATCTCATGTGAATAAAAAACACTCAGCCAGGGTCGTTTTTTTGAGGGTAGCCTAATGAAAGTTGTGAAATAATTCCCTAATATTAATTCTAATTTGGTGTTGGCGTGCTGCAATGATTCGCCCATGGCGACGACAACTGACCTCCTCATATGAGCTGCTTCAGCATCAAACACCCGCTCGTCAATGTCAAAATGTTTTAGACCAATCAAAGCAAGCAGGATTTTTGTTCACAGATGCGCGAGCCGAATGCGAATCCCAACGAGACGCTTCACTTCAGATCATACAGTGCGGGATAAGATGCACGTAGCAAAAATAAACAGCTGTTTTTGTCGATAGAAGTTTTAAATGACCGACAAAAATAATCAGTTTGATCAAAGGCAGTGGAAATTATAAGATCAATTTAACAACACAAGCACCATATTAAATATATTGCCATTATTATAGTAGGCTATAAATTATATTTGTATAACGTTACCTCAAATGTGTTGTTTGTATCACTCCGCTTGTCTGTGTTTGCGCAATTGCATCATTAAGCCAGAAGGTGGCGACAAGTGACTATCTTTATGAGTGAGCAATTGAACCATTGATTAAATTAACAGATTAGTCCAAAATATTGATTAATTTAGGAAAGAAAATGTAGCTGGAACTGATCTTTGATGCTCATACTAATTGCCTCTGGACACATCTATGTTTGAAATGTAACATCTATGCAATATAATCCTTGAATCATTTCTTATTCAAGACTATTCCTGTTTTGAATATGTGATTGTGCATTGTCAACAATAAGCATAAACATTCTGCATTTCCATTTTGTAGAGTGGATCATTCATTGCGACATTTAAACTGATTCTCATGTTTAAGAATCTGATCAAATCATACTACTGCCAACCGACATGCTTTTAAAGCTTCTGTTGTCCATTTTATTGGCCTTCAAAACACCTTAAAATGCTCATGTCGAGATCAGGAAAATCAAAATGTTCTCATTTATGGGAACTCTGTATTTATAAAACCCTGTGTACTGCCCTGATATGCAAGAATACTAGTAATTCAATGCAAGACTCGTCTTAGATGTCACTGTTTATAACACTGTTCATCCTTTGCTGGGACGCTTAAAAAAAATATTGGGGGCATAAATTAAGAGTATATACCCACTTCTCCAGGCACCACTACATCACTACATCACTGAGTATTATCCGACTGCGCAAGACTTGAAAGGAGGAAAAGTGGAATCTCTTAGTAAAATGGATCCCTGTGAAAACCACATTCTCTCTGTGTTGGCGAGCCTATTTCCATTGCAGGAAAAATAATATATACTGCAATAACCATTCATAGTTACAATGACAATTTGGTTATTTTTGCATGTCTCCAGGGGCTCTCTCTTAATTCCTGTACTCCCTTTGATTAATGATTAATCCTAATGTATACAAAAAATACAGTTTAATGGAAAAGTGTTTTTCATTATATTTCTTTCAGGGCCAGTAAAAATATAGAAGGGCCAGTCAAACTCTGATCTACTGGCCCCCGGGGCCAGTGGGGATTTTTTTTTATGTTGAGCCCTGCACACACACACACACACACACACACTGGTGGCGTACGGACACCATAATAAAGCTGTGGGATACTATCAGGTACTGTCAAACACACACACACACACACACACTGGTGGCGTACGGACACCATAATAAAGCTGTGGGATACTATCAGGTACTGTCAAAAACACACACACACACACACACACACATACACACACACACACACACACACACACACACACACACACACACACACTGGTGGCGTACGGACACCATAATAAAGCTGTGGGATACTATCAGGTACTGTCAAACACACACACACACACACACACACACACACACACACACACACACACACATACACACACACTGGTGGCGTACGGACACCATAATAAAGCTGTGGGATACTATCAGGTACTGTCAAACACACACACACACACACACACACACACACACACACACACACACACACACAGGTGGTGTACGGACAGCATGATAAAGCTGTGGGATACTGTCAGATACTGTCTCACACACACACACACACACACACACACACACACACTGGTGGTGTACGGACAGCATGATAAAGCTGAGTTCAGGAGAATCACTTGTAACGGATCTTCTGATGCATGCTGGGATACGTGGATCTCGTGTCCACCGGCGCTTCAGTTTGTTTAACCAATGCAAAGTTTGCTAAATATTTCCAATGTAAATGATTGAGTGAGAGACGCTCGTGATTCAGACCTGAGAAACAGAGCGTTTGTGCACTTCTTCTGATTCTGGATGTTATCGAGGGAAAAAATAAATATTTAATTTTTAAATATATTTCAGCTTACTTTTTTTTTGTTGCATTTTAAGTTAATAGTTTTATTAAAAAAGTTAATATAAAGATTTTTGTGTGTTTTCAGCATCAAGTTTGACTTGTTTCTAATATAATTAAATAATTGTGCACTTTAATTCAGTTTTAATTATCTTCAATATATATATGTATATATTTTTTTAAATATTAAGTTTATTTCTAATATATAATATATTTTGCTTTTAGCATTTTAATTGTTTGAATTATTTTAATATTAAATGTTTTGTTTTTAGCTTTAAGTTTTAAATGATAATTATTTCTAATGTAGTTAAATATATATTTTTTAAATTTAAGTTTGACTTATTTTTAATATAATTCAATAATTGTGCATTTTAATCCAATAACAATAACGTTAATATTTTGTGGTTTTAGTTTTTGTTTAGTTATAGTCACTTGTAATATATTTAAAATGTTATGTTTTAAAAAATGTAATTCAGATTTAATTCTCTTCAATATAATTAAATGTGGTTCTGTGTTTCTCACACTCTTCCTCCTGCAGGGAATGAACTTCATCGCAGGATATCTGATCATCATCAGTAAAGACGAGGAGACGTCCTTCTGGCTGATGGAGGCGCTACTGGGCAGAATCCTGCCAGGTGTGTGTGTGTGTGTGTGTGTGTGTGTGTGTGTGTGTGTGTGTGTGAGTGAGTGTGTCTTGTGTGTGTGAGTGAGTATGAGTGTGTGTGTGAGTGTGTGTGTCTTGTGTGTGTGTGTGTGTGTGAGTGAGTATGAGTGTGTGTGTGAGTGTGTGTGTCTTGTGTGTGTGTGTGTGTGTGTGCGTGTGTGTGTGTGTGTGTTCTAAGGGGATAGAATATATAGTTTGTACAGTATAAAAACCATTACGCCTATGGAGAGTCCTCATAATGCTGTTGCACCAACATGTGTGTGTGTGTGTGTGTGTGAGAGTGAGTGTGTCTTGTGTGTGTGAGTGAGTATGAGTGTGTGTGAGTGTGAGTGTGAGTGTGAGTGTGTGTGTGTGTTCTAAGGGGATAGAATATATAGTTTGTACAGTATAAAAACCATTACGCCTATGGAGAGTCCTCATAATGCTGTTGCACCAACATGTGTGTGTGTGTGAGTGTGTGTGTGTCTCACGGTGTTCCTCACCCTCAGATTACTACAGTCCGGCTATGCTGGGTCTGAAGGTGGATCAGGAGGTTCTGGGAGAGCTGGTGCGGCTCAAGGTTCCGGCGGTCTGGCGGCTCATGCAGGATCACGGGGTCATGTGGTCTCTGGTGGTCTCGCGCTGGTTCATCTGCCTGTTCATCGACGTCCTGCCCGTGGAGGTACGGGAGCGTGATCATGTGACCCCGGCGATCATGTGACCCGGCGATCATGTGACCCTGGCGATCATGTGACCCTGGCGATCATGTGACCCCGGCGATCATGTGACCCCGGCGATCATGTGACCCCGGCGATCATGTGACCCTGACGATCATGTGACCCTGACGATCATGTGACCCGGGCGATCATGTGACCCGGTGTCTCCGCACTGACGCTCTGCTTCTGTCCCCGTCAGACGGTGCTCCGGGTCTGGGACTGTCTGTTCTACGAGGGCTCGAAGATCCTGTTCCGTGTGGCTCTGACTCTGATCCGACACCACCAGGACCTGATCCTGCAGGCGCAGAACCTGCCCGACGTGTGCGAGCACTTCAAACGCATCACCAGAGGAGCCTTCGTCCACGACTGCCACGCCTTCATGCAGGTGAAGCTCGAGCCGCACCGCTCTTCTCCCGGGTCACGGGGTCAGGGGTCACGGGGTCAGGGGTCACTCTCCGCAGGGTTGGCTCGGTTAGGACCAGGAGAACTGAACTCCAAGTGTGAACACCCTTCAGCTACTCTTGGCTCCTTACTCCAGTCACGTTTATTTCTAGTGCGCTTTTCACAATACATATCGATTCACAGCAGCTTTACAGTCAATAAACAGTGAGCTCCGACACACCAATCACAACTTGCAAGAAGTAACGCTTACGTAATGATGGAGGTCATGTGACTGAAACATCGCTGAATAAATTTATACTTTTTGTAAGTTGGGACAGAAAGCAGCGTCACAGATAAAGCTCGTTTCAGTTTCTATTATCAGTTAAAGTAATTCACTTGTAATCATTACAATATTAGGATCATTAGGTTTGTCTCTTTGCTTTCAACGAATTCAATCTTGACAAATAAAAATACAAAGAGAAAGAACATTTATTCCATCCTTTAGCAACAACAAAGTTCAAACAATGTAAATATCAAATTGAGTCAGCTTCCCAGCTTGTGTTGGGGGTTCGTGAATTGATGAAATGCTAATGATTAATTAAATCTTAATAAATTAAATTGGTCAATTAAAATCAGTCTGCAAGCAATCACATCATTACCGCACGTCAAATACATACGGCAAAAAACAAATACATAAACAATGCCATATTCAATAACATGCTAAAACGATTTCAAGGGTCGTCATGATTGAAATGGGCAATAGACTTTTTTGGAAAGGAACATGTAAAGCCCGACCTTGTAACCAATCAGATCAACGTGTGATCGTCAACCAGTGGATCTCTGAGCTGAGCGAGTGAGTGGAGGCGGGGCTCATTTGCATATTCATAGAACCGCGCATACTAAATGAGGCAAGGGTGTCGAGTTACAGTCAAGATATTTTAAGGCATGAAAAAAAAAAAGTTTCAATATGTAATGTTGGTGATCAAAGAAGAGTTTTAAGAGATGAGATGATTGAATAGAGAGCTGAAGTCCCGCCCCTCCGCTCCGGCTCATGGGACCTTAGTTCGGAAAAAATATATGCATGGTAGTCAATGGGGAGAGACAACTTATCTTTTTATTCAGTCTGAACTGTGCCCTGAATTACACATATGATGTTTGTCAATTTAAAAGATAATTATGAAAGTCAAGAAAGTGGAGAACAGGAGAGTAACAGTTTTGTGAAAATCGCTCCATGAACTACATCTCTCGTCTCGCACCGTATGTCACCAAGCTCGTGTGTGTGCAGTCTGGGACAAAACACACAGGCATGACAGCGTAACGCTACGATTATAACGTTAGACTATAGAAAACATGACAGACGTTAGCTTCAGTAAAGTTAGCTTCAGTAAAGTTAGCTTCAGTAACGTTAGCTTCAGTAAAGTTAGCTTCAGTAACATTAGCTTCAGTAAAGTTAGCTTCAGTAACGTTAGCTTCAGTAAAGTTAGCTTCAGTAACGTTAGCTTCAGTAAAGTTAGCTTCAGTAACATTAGCTTCAGTAAAGTTAGCTTCAGTAACGTTAGCTTCAGTAAAGTTAGCTTCAGTAACATTAGCTTCAGTAAAGTTAGCTTCAGTAAAGTTAGCTAGTTAGCTTCAGTAAAGTTAGCTGCATTCATTGAGAGAAAAGGTATAACGTCACACGCGCGCCTTTTGGGGTTTGTAGTCTTTGTAATTACGTATTTTCACAGTCTTATACCTCAACAGTTTTACATCAAACTGTGACTTTCTTGACTTTAAAATGTATCTTTTAAATTGACAAACATCATATGTGTAATTCAGGGCACGATTCAAACGGGATCAAAATATTTGTTGCCTCTCCCCATAGACTACCATATAATATTTTTCAGAATTAAGGTCCCATGGTGGTCCACCGGAAGGGGAGGGGCTTAGGCTCTCTATACAGGGGGACTTTAAAGGATAAAAAAAAGAAAGAGTTGGGGACAATCAATTAATTATAATTCACTGCCATTTTGTGAATTTTAAGTAATCAATTATAATGTTACTATGCATTTTAAGTATTTAGTTTTTTGGAATCTGATGAGGTACTTCAGGTATCATGTGATGTCATCAGTTACCCACTGATCCGCAGGGATTCTCTGTTTTCCAGGCGATCTTCCAGGATCCCGGGAGCCTCTCCAGGGCCAGCGTGTCGAAGCTGCGCGAGAGCTGCCGCGCACGGATCGTAGCCGGAGAGTCCTGACGGCGACACTCAAACATTCCCACTGTTAGTCTGAGCTAAGACTCATCGTGAAGAGGTGTATCTTACGTTTGTAGAGCTGAGAATGTGTGTATAGATGTAGAATAATCCGATGCTGGACTCCAGATGCTGTCTTTAATGCTTTCGGCTGAACCGCAATCATTTCTTATAAAGACCAATGATACTGTGAAATAAAACTGACTTACAACCATCGGCGTGTCGTGAGCTGTGTGTTGAACGTGTGTGATCTTCACACAAACTCTTCACAGCGAGTCTAAGAAATAGATTTAATAGAACTCTCTAGGAAGGAGAAAAAACTTTATTCAAATCAAAATGGTGGATGAACAAAATGATGGAAAATTAGATCAGAATCTGCATAAAACAACGAATGCAAGGACAGAGAAACTACACTTTTCAAGAGTTATGTTTTAGCAGAAATCTGTGTATCTCTAGAACACTAAGGGGCGCTGCGCTCAAACTTCTCGGGTTCCTTCAGGACATGCCGCCGATGATCCGCACCAAATTTTGTGCCGATATGTAAAGTCATTTAGAAGTTATTGCAATTTATGACAAATTTCAAAATGGCGGATGGGTGGCAAAATATCGCTCAAAGTTTGGCCGAGAGACCGCCTCGGTTCACAGGTTAACGTCATCATAACTTTTGAACAAAGATACATTAAAAAAACCTGTTCAGTCATTTCTGTTCACATCGGTTCAAAGATCATCTCAGCCAATCTTGGTAAGAATTGGGCAAATTTAGAAGGAACACTGTACTTTTCAAAATGGCCGCTACTGTAATGGGTGGAGTCTTCATGCCAGACGTTGAATGATCAGCATGAGGACTTCATTTTTCTAGAACAAAGGGTTCATAGGTTAAAACCATTTGAAGGGTGAACTGGTGGTGGTCCTAGAGAGTTAATCCTAGAACCCAAAGTTTCGGTTCGTACGGCCGCCACAGGCTCCCAGTGGACATGAATGACACTTTAAAATGAAAACTGATCAAAATATGCTCACGAGGACAGCTGAGGTTTTCATCACTGTTATTATTAAACACAGACACAGAGTGCAAGTCATTATTTATTAACCTCAAACCCTGATGCATAAAAATAATGAAACATTCGCTACAAAAGAAACCGAAACCAGCAAACACGGCACTAGAGTCACATGACCCGATGACACGTCATGTGACCCATCAAGCTCACCATGATAAAGAACTCCAAAGCAGATCAAACCCATGAAAAATTACCGTGTGCTTCATCATCATCATCATCATCATCAGGATCTTTGTGTCATTCTGATGATGATGATGATGATGAAGAAGACGACGACATGCTCTTTAAACACAGCAAAGAGTTTCTTATAAACATCCCAGAGAAGCACAACATACCGTTTTCAGACTCAGATCATTCATTCATGTTAGACAGGCACAGTCTCAAATTCCCTTTTCATTACAGCAACAAACTGACCCTTCGTCATCATCATCAGTCACACTGACAGCTGCTGATCGTGTGTGTGTGTGTGTGTGTGGTTTCATGTTTCTATAAAACTAAAACAAACATAAATTATTAATATCAGGAGGCATTTAATACCAGTCTGTCTCTCTCTCTCTCTCTCTCTCTCACACACACACACACACACACGTTTTTATACTGAGCTAATCATATTTTCTATCCTCTACACAAACCCCTCACAGACACTTTATGCATTTTTACATTTGGAATAAAAGGTTCAGTATGTTTATCCATGTGAGGGTGACAGCTGGACGACAACACACACTTCAGGATGAGCTCATGCATGGAGCACACACACGCACACACACACACACACACACGCACACGCACACGCACACGCACACGCACACTTAAGTAAATGCTATTATTTTTACATGAAGCCAAATAAAATGACTACAAACACACATACATTTAACATACATTAAAACTAACATTAAAAAAAGATTTATAAATGCTTTAAAATATTGCTCATTGTTAAAGAAAGTTAATGCATTAACTGATGCCAACAAATGAGACCTTATTGTAAAGTGTTACCAAAAACATTGAACATTTTTATAATAAAAACATAATAATAATAATAATAATAATAAAATGAATTTTATAAGAGAGGACGAGTGAAGGTTTGTCAGACTCATTCGATAAGAACTGGTGGATTCACTCGTGACCTCTGACCTAAAGCGATCATTATTTACACAAACAGATTCTTTAACATAACGGCTTTAGAGGAACAAACTGAACAACAGAGACGAGTCGCACACACACACACACACACACACGTGTCCCCTGACCTCACAGCAAGGAAGAACAGAATGAACCAGCTCTCGCTCACACACACACACACACACACTCACTCAGTCAAGCTGCAGCCAATCACAGCCCAGACGGAGGATGATGATGATGATGGTGATGATGAAGATCAGATGGTCTGGTACCCGGCGTGTGTTCTCTTCCTCCCGATCAGATACGCGATGAGGACGATCAGCACCAGACCAGCCAGAGCCGCTCCAACGATGATGGGAATCAGCATGTTCTCCCGATCCATACGGCACTCCTCCGCTGTACGTGTACACACACACACACACACAGGTCAGTGGCGTTATTCTATTTGTTTGATTTGATTTTGAATGTTACACACAGAACTGCAACATTAATGACTGTTTCAAACACACGTCCACCATTGGTCAGTCAGTCGGATAGCCCCGCCCTAAACCCACGTGATTGGTTGAGTCATAGGAACAGCTCATTTACTCCATATACAGATATAAGACCATCTAGAGTCATGAAATATCATCTTATATTATTATATTTCCACAAGAGGTCAAAGACTCCCAATGTAAGATATTTAGAGCTGAATTAAAAGGGTTATTTTGAATTTAAGTTTAAGAATGTGAGGATTGTGCTCAAATTACTATTTATTTATTGATCAAATCTAGTATTTTAAATAATAATTTAATAATAAAGAAGAAAAAACAATTTGCATAAAAAAAACAGAAAAAATATCTATCAAAATAAGCCTTTTGAACAAAAAATAAGTGAAGTATAATTGTAGGGCTTGGGACGTCTCGCCCCTGGAGACTCGGGTCACATGACCGCCCAGTACCTGCAGAGAAGCGGCTCCCGGTGACGTTGAAGGGCTGGAGCTGCAGACTGAAGGTGTTGATGGAGAAGCCGGAGACCACAGCGAGCGTCTGCTCCGCGCTGCACATGTAGGAGCGACCCACGCTGCACTGCAGGAGCTCCAGGGACACGTTACTCGCCTCGAACCGCTCTAACACACCAGAACAACACCATCCGTCAGAAACACTGCCTTCATACGACAGAAGAAGGTTCTGGACCATACAGTCCGTTGTGGATCAATAAGTGATATATATGGGGATATAATGTAACTTTTCATTTTTCATCAAAGTTTTTCACATTAAACTACTAGCCTAACTGATAAAGTTCAAACATTATTGAAAACAAGTCAGTAATAAAATAAGAACAAATACACACATTACAAGCAGAGATGACCACTAAATAAAGTTGCAAAATCTAACAGTAGTGTCATCTTTGTTAAAGCTGTATATTATTGTTTAATGAACATTAATGACACAGACGACAGCAGGAATATTAGGCTGATGTCACTTTAAGACCGAATACACGGACACACACATCCGGTTTGTTCCTCAACTGGTCACTGATGATATAACGAGAGGATTTGAGGAGATAAACCAGAGATTCTTCGTGCATTCCAGTGAATTATTAATGGAATATTAATACAGACCACAAATGTGCAGTAAATTTAGTACTTTTTCATACTATTAAAGCAGAAAGAAAAGAAAGTAATGGTGAGGAAAGGTCAGCAGCGACTGAGCTCTTGCTGGAGATGTTCTTGTTTTAACGTCACCGTTAAAACCCTAACCCTAACCCTAACCCTATTCTCATAATGTCTGAAACTAAATCATGAAGGGAATTTGACAGCTCACTGAGCCACTCGGTGACGGATCAGCTTTACTTATAGGGCAGCCTTATGATTTAAACGATTCGCTTCAGTGTTTGTGATGGGAAGATCCCCAAACCGGAGGTGCCGCCCATAGTCCACAGCGCAGTGAGAGCGTCACGGGAACACGAGAGTCCTGAACTCACTCACCCGTCATGTCAGACCAGAAGGCGGACACGTTGACAGCGCTCAGATGAAACTTCTGCGTGGTCGAGTTCTGCAGAGACACACGTCACATGATCAGAGGGAGGAAGAGTCACATGACAGAGACACAATGGATTCGAGGAGCTTTGTGGTTAAAATTTAAAACAGTAACAAATCGGGTCAATTTGACCCCCTTATGAATGTGAGGAATGCTTCAGTTCACATAGAACAACCTAAAAATGCTCAAACTTCACCAATAAACTATTGTATAATGTGTACATGTGTGTCTGAGCGCACTGGAGAACTGGCTTTAGGACCCAGAGGAACAGCTCATGTACTCCATATACAGATATAAGACCATCTAGAGTCATGAAATATCATCTTACATTATTATATTAATATTGAAGTGTGCAGTGACACACGACACATGATCAGAGGCAGGAAGCGTCACGTGACACAGGGAACAGAGAGAGCCTGACCTGTGTGAAGGTGAGCTTGAGGTCGGTCTGATCCTGGGTCAGCGTCAGGGTGGCGACCGTGACCCCGCACGACCCCGAGGCCCTGGTGCTGTTGGGCTGCAGGTTCACGACCTCACTGACACTCTGTGGAGGGATCAGATGAAGCGTCAGCGGCAGGACACATGACGCAGTGTGTGTGTGTGTGTGTGTGAGATTTACGTGGACAGAAATGTGTATAATGACATGGGTATTACAACATGAACGTGATTTCTGAGGATATTTCCTGAGTCCTCGTACTTTAAAAACATAATAAACAGCGTTTTAATAAAAATTTAAAAATGCCTTAAGTTTAGAGTAATGGGTAGGTTTAATGGGTTAGTGTGTGTGTGTGTGTGTGTGTGTTGTGTGTGAGTGTGTGTTGGGTAGGTTTAGGGGTCGGGTTAGTGTGTGTGTGTGTGTGAGAGAGACCTTGTTCAGGGACTTTGAGAGGTGTGTGATGTTGAGCTGCAGGCCCATCAGCGCCAGTAGACAGACGGTGCCGTTGCCGTTGGTAACGCTGTAGTTGCCCCGGTCCGGGGTGGGTGGGGGTGGGGGTGGGGTGGGGGCAGCTGTGGTTCGGGGAGTGTGTGTCGGGCCCACGGTTGTAGACGTCTGATCGGCACTGCAAACACTCTCTGCACAACACACACACCACAGCTTTATTACACAGGGCTTCATACAACAGATGGTTTCAAACTGACTATAATGCAAACTATAAAATATGAGACTAGTATTTATAAATATTTTGAATTAGCTTTTATTTGCATATTTTCACTTTTTATTATGTGCTTTTATCATTTATTTTTTGCATTTCTATTTAGCTTTAATTTATTTTCAAGTTAGTTTTAGCAATTTCTCATTTTCATGTTTTATAAGTTAAATATTTTATCATCTAATATTTATATGTACATTTTATTTCAGCTGTATTACAATTAACAAAAAAGTAAGTTTTACAAGAAAATGCTATTTTGGTTTTTCTACTTCCAAATTTCCCATTTGATTTAAAGGGATAGTTCACCTAAAAAATGAAAATACTGTCAGTAATGTTACTCACTCTCATGTCGTTCCAAACCCGTAAGTCTTCGAACACAGATGAAGATGTGTGTGATGAACCCAGGAGGGGCTCCACCGACAGCTAATTAATGAACACTTTGAAGGCCCAGAAAGTAGAAATACATCGCCGTGGTGCTCTCGTGAGTGCGAGACATAAGAGAAGAAATGACTGAATAAAGTCAATATTTAGTTTTTTTGGCGCACAAAAGGTCTCATCGCTTCATAAAATTAAGGTTGAACCACTGTAGTCACATGGACTATTTTAAGGATGTATTTCCTACCTTTCTGGGCCTTTAAAGTGCTCATTAAATAGCTGTCAATAGCCCTTCCTGAGCCACCGCATTACATCACAGATATCTTTTGTGTTCCGTAGATGAACGAAGGTCTTACGGGTTTGGAACGACATGAGGGCGAGTAATTATTGTATTTACTAATTAGTTAGTAATTAATTAATTTGTGTGAACTTACTAGACATTCCTTTGGAGTTGTTTGTGAAATTTACTATCAATTTCTGCGAAAAAACCATCTACACCGTTTTTATGAATCATTCAGCAGATCTGGGGGGGTGTAGACTTACGCACAGATCTGTTAGAGTAACTGTTTCCTGCATGAGTCAGCGCTGAGCATCAGATTACCCAGCAGCCCCAGCAGTCACACACGAGAAAGACCAACAGTTCAGAGAAATATAACAACCGGCTCACTGAAGAGAACCCGTTCAAAAGGCTGGTTCCCTCCGATGTGGGC
>JAULUF010000087.1:560000-570000 GCA_031834385.1 Semotilus atromaculatus
GACGTGAGCCTGTGTCCAGCAGAGGGCGCTGTCAGACTCTCTCTCTCTCTCACACACAGACACACACACACACACAGACACACACACACACACACAGACACACGATCTGATATTAAACTCACTCAATTTAATCCAACCAATCGCTTCCGTCATCATTCTCACATCATCACAATCATTTTTAAAAGACCAAAATAATTATTTATCTGCACTCCACAATCCCTTTACCACATGATTTCCCCCTTTAAACAAAAGGAACAATAAAATGTGACACAGGAAGTGACATCATCTGAACACGAGCATGACGAGCAAAAATGTCACAATAATATCACACTCTGTCCACACGACTGCAGTGTACGGGTCACTCATTATCTGGAGTCCGTTTGAATGGCCAAATTAGATTTTATTTTTTGGCAAACAAATGCTGTACAACAGAGAAACACATTCTATAGTAAAATATTTCTGTCAGGTAATTCAAATAAACCAAACTTTTATTTTGGCAGGTTGTAGCAAAGAGATTTGACATGTAAACATGTATTTACTTTTATAGCCTTCTTTTAGAAATAATAAATGCCCGACACAAAGGTTTTGCTCAATGGAGTGTGTGTTTCATTCATGCACTTCTGCTTACACATAATCCTGTAACTGTGGAGGACTCTTGTGAAATCTCAGCATGACCAAGAGTTTGTGAAATCAAGTGTCTCACACACACACACACACACACACACACTAACTCTGACTATTAAATGAAAAATAAGCAAATAACTAAAAACAGATTCTGAGTTCATGAGCACAAGCTACACTGGACCGAACCACCGGCTCTCCTGATAATCAGTGTGATTCACTACAGCAGCCGATCTCACACACACACGTGTGTGAGGTGATGAACAGCAGCAGCTGCACACACACACACACAGCTCGAGGGAACAATAGCGCTGAGGCCCGTCCAGATCTTTCTGGAGTCACATGATCACGGAGCGAGGAACAGATTCTCATCATCAGTTCAATAACAGTGTTGGTGTGAACAACTGACACGTCACATGACTGACCGCAACCAGGCGAGTGTGTGAGTGTGTGTGAGAGAGTGTGTGTGAGAGAGTGTGTGTGAGAGTGTGTGTGTGTGAGAGTGTGTGTGAGAATTTGTGTGTGTGAGTGAGTGTGTGTGTGAGTGAGTGAATTTGTGTGTGAGTGAGTGAATTTGTGTGTGTGAGAATTTGTGTGTGTGAGAGTGAGTGAGTGAGTGAGTGTGTGAGCGATTAATAATCCATGAACCAAAGCAACCAGCGAAAGGACAATTACAGCATAAAAAAAGTGTTTGAAAAATCAAACACAAATAGAAGACTGTGAATATAACCGCTTTAATGAACGAAATAACTACAACCCCGTGATGGATGACATCATCAAATTTAAAATGAGGTGGGAATATAGAGCCATTGATTTAAAGATTGTGTATATCAAAATAATATTTGTACGAATAAATTAAGCTGTTTGAGACCCGATTACATAATTCAGTGTGCTTGTCAGGATTCACTGATTGGTGGAGATTTCTCTGCAGGATCATGGGTAATGTAGTTTCCCACCAGGTATTTTGCCTAACAAATTAAAATGATTTTTTTTCTTTTTAAATAAGTTGAAATAATGCAGACTGCTTCAGCAGAAACATAAACAATCGATAAACAACGTCTTAGCTCACAGTAGGACTGTATTTAAAGGTTTATGATGAGTCACATGACATCTAAAGATCCGCTGATTGGCTGTTTCCGACCCGAGCTCTTTCTCCAGCCTATTTACGGATATTGATATGAATCTTTATGGTTCACTAAGATGTGATTTGGACTGTAAGTACTGGTGTACGCGCGCGTACTGTTCTGATCACGTGACGCATCGAGGTGACGTCAGCAGCGCGTTAAACAACTCCAGTGAAATTTTGTTCTTAAATAATTACATAACAAAACACCTCAAATGAAAGCACATAATGGCGAATAAAAGGACTAAAAAGTGAAACAGACACATAATCAGACTCATCACACACATACACTGATTAAACTGACTAAAATAACGGGTTTAACCAAACAGAGTCCGTCAGACAGGAGAATCTCGAACTGACGCGCGCTCATGACAGTTTGACGCGCGCGAGTGTGTGTGTTTGTGGGTTAGACTAGTTCGCGATGTTTAATGAGTTATAAAGACTTACCCATCAGCAGAGTACAGACACCTGCAGAAAAACACTGTTTAACGACCGACATGACGTCTGTCGGGAAAAGCGCCAAAACGAGCGATAAACACCGCGCACTAAAGCCTGCGCCCTGAACACGGAAGGTGCGAGTTTATATGAGTGATTTTATCAGCTCATAAACGGAGTTGTGATGTTTCCTCAGTGTCTGGCAGCAGATTCACTGTGTCATGAGGCAGAATGTTCCAGTCATGTGATGTGAGCGCTTTAGCCCCGCCCCCAGGGTCACGTGACGGCGCTCACTGCTGCGTGTACTGGCGACGGGATTACACAGATGCACTCACTGTTTACTGTACAAGAGAGGATAGAGTACAGTCTGTCATAAAGTGTTAAATGCATATTGCTGTTAAGGAAAAATGACACAAATTACGCTATTTTATTCTAGAAACAAACTTTGTTGCATTATTTTCCTGTTATCAATGTAAAGCTGCTTTGAAACCCTGTGTTGTAAAAAGTGCTGTATACTAAAGCTGGCTCGACTTGACCAAATCTGACTGACTTTGACAATAAATAATAATAAATGATTGATCATGATTTAATTGATTAACATAAGAAAATTTATTAAAAGATAATACAAATGTTTTACATCTAACAGTACGGTAGTGAGTAGATACAAATGATATGTATCAATATAAACTAATTTTTTTTATTTAATTTATTTTACACATTTATGTTCAATTCAGCTGTAAATACTTGTGTCAGTGCGGCCAAATCTGTATTATTACTGATTGTCTTTTAAAGGACAAGTTTGGTATTTTACACTGTTGAAGATGCTTTTCAACAGGTTTTATCGTAGCTTTTGTCCAATTCCATTGATATGTACACTCACCTAAAGGATTATTAGGAACACCTGTTCAATTTCTCATTAATGCAATTATCTAATCAACCAATCACATGGCAGTTGCTTCAATGCATTTACGGGTGTGGTCCTGGTCAAGATAATCTCCTGAACTCCAAACTGAATGTCAGAATGGGAAAGAAAGGTGATTTAAGCAATTTTGAGCGTGGCATGGTTGTTGGTGCCAGACGGGCCGGTCTGAGTATTTCACAATCTGCTCAGTTACTGGGATTTTCACGCACAACCATTTCTAGGGTTTACAAAGAATGGTGTGAAAAGGGAAAAACATCCATGGTGCGTCCGAAATCGCATACTTCCCTACTATATAGTATGCGAAAAACAGTACGCGAGCAGAGTAGTATGTCCGAAATCATAGAATTCGAAAAACAGTAGGCGAAAAGTCCCCGGATGACCTACTACTTCCGGCGAGATTCTGAAGTGCGCATACGATGGACACTTTACTATCCCATGATGCCACGGGAGAGGAGTTGTTGTCGTTATATTTGAAAATGGCGGAAACCGGAGACGCGGCTGTAACGTTAGCTATGGGCTGTAGAGATACACACACACACACATGCGTATCTCTATTGATTCATTCATGTTTATTTATCGATGGTAATATCACAAGCAAATAAATGGCCTTTTCCTTGCCAAAAATCAACATCTGTCATTGTTCATAGGGGTTGTGTGTGTGTTTTATGAGGTAAATTTATGAGGTAAATAAATGTTATTTGAGAAACTCCACAAAAGGCGTGATCTGCGAGCAGCTGACCGACGCCTCCTCTTGATTGTCGGCTCGGACGACGTAAAAACGCAGATGAAAACAGAAAGCAGAACTAAAAACAGCGCGAAGTTGGTGCAGTCAGTGGAATGGGCTCTTTAAATTTTCGCACTGTTATGACAGCGTATGTCACGCGACAACAACATGGCGCATGTAGTACGTCCGGATTCATTCATACTACCCGTATTCATACTATATAGAACGTACTTTTTTAACGGTCGCGAAGTACGTTCTTATTTAAATGTAGTACCTACTCACATAGTACGCGATTTCGGACGCAGCCCCAGTATGCGTCAGTCCTGTGGGCGAAAATGCCTTGTTGATGCTAGAGGTCAGAGGAGAATGGGCCGACTGATTCAAGCTGATAGAAGAGCAACTTTGGCTGAAATAATCACTCGTTACAACCGAGGTATGCAGCAAAGCATTTGTGAAGCTACAACACACACAACCTTGAGGCGGATGGGCTACAACAGCAGAAGACCCCACCGGGTACCACTCATCTCCACTACAAATAGGAAAAAGAGGCTACAATTTGCAAGAGCTCATCAAAATTGGACAGTTGAAGACTGGAAAAATGTTGCCTGGTCTGATGAGTCTCGATTTCTGTTGAGACATTCAGATGGTAGAGTCAGAATTTGGCGTAAACAGAATGAGAACATGGATCCATCATGCCTTGTTACCACTGTGCAGGCTGGTGGTGGTGGTGTAATGGTGTGGGGCATGGGCGAGGCTAGCCCCTTTTTAGGGGTGCTTCAGCACCCCTAAAAAGGAGCTCAGCACCCCTAAAACTTGGAGTAAGAAATGTTGTTATTCAAAAAAAATTTGTTCGTCTTTGACAAGGTTAATGTCCAAAACATACTCCGTAGTTTGTGGTTTAAAATGTTTGTGTTAGGATGAAAATGAAAACATCCCCGCTTAGCAAATGGTGTCATCCTCTTCTCTTCTTCTACTTCTCCTCTACACCGGGCGGCACCGCTCAGCACGACCGTCATCCAGCGCGAAACACACGCAGAGTGAGAACCATAGGCGTCACTAGGCCCTTAAACTTCTGCCTAGCCCCCCTAAACATTTGTGATTAAGTGTAGGCTACACACATTCGTATTCGCTTCAGTCTTGTTATAATCAGATTCAGAGTGTTCTTCATCTACAATCCGCAGCAGCGCCAAGCGCTCTGCACATCAGAAACAGAGGACAGGGTGTGTGTGTGTGTGTGTGTTCATCTGGGCCTCATTGGTCTTTCATTGCTCGTCAATGTCAGAATATTTGAGATGACCAATCAAATCAAAGAAGGCGGGCTTTATGTCACAGAAGCTGAGCGCGAATTTGAGCAGCACGACTGACGCTTCAGTGTACGGTCAAGTGCGAGTTAAGAAAATGTAAGTAGCTAAACTAAACAATTTATATTTGACAGTTTTTTAGGTCATAAATGTTAAACGAATGACTGAAAATAGGCCTATATAACGTGTAATGATGTCATTGTGAGGGGACAAGAAACATTAACAAAGCCGTTTTCATAGCCACAAGATTAATAATGCATGTGTACATGTTGAGAATTAATATAATACAATTTGTAGCCTTCAGTAAATTAAAGAAGTTCAGCTTTAGGAGGGGAAGAGACAGGGCAAGATCAGGAGACTGTGAGTGATGGAGATGAGGAGAGAGCAGGTTTTAAATCTATTTCTTATCCTTTTTTGGCCTTCAAACGTCTTGAAATGCACATATCAGAGAAATAAAAATGTTTAACCCCATAACAACTTCAAATTTATGACCTCTTTGATTATAAAGCCCTGTCTACGGCCATATATTAGGCCTAGATCAATAAAGAATGTGTACATATTGTGAAAGAATTGAATAAACTTAGTTACCTAGCTTTCCTGGTAGCTTTGTCTAAGAAAATGATTCATAAATTAGTACAAATCAGTTGACCCTATGTTTACTTTCTTCACTGACAGACAAAAATGAAAAGCCTATATCAGTCAAAGCTCAGCTTTAGGAGGGGAAAAGACAGAGCAAGAGAAAAACAAAGAGAAAAAGAGTGTGATGCTGATGAGGTGAGAAAAAAAAACAGCTGCCCG
Source organism: Semotilus atromaculatus (assembly GCA_031834385.1). Classification (NCBI taxonomy): domain Eukaryota; kingdom Metazoa; phylum Chordata; class Actinopteri; order Cypriniformes; family Leuciscidae; genus Semotilus; species Semotilus atromaculatus. The sequence goes on from JAULUF010000087.1 coordinate 565,925, forward strand.
CACATGGTTTTAAAGCTATTGTTATCCAATTTTTTTGGCCTTCAAAACATCTTAAAATGCACATATGTAGATCAGAGAAATCAAAATTTTCTCGGGGGAGCATGCCCCCGAACCCCCCTATACCTCACATTCGGCACCTCACTGATTATAAAACCCTGCTATATGCATGTTACTGGATGAATGAATGTAACTAGTTAATAATGAGTATTAGACCATAAACAAAACTTTTTTTTTTCATACCCTCATTGGGGGAATCGCCCCTGGTGTGGGGGATGTTTTCTTGGCACACTTTAGGCCCCTTAGTGCCAATTGGGCATCGTTTAAATGCCACGGCCTACCTGAGCATTGTTTCTGACCATGTCCATCCCTTTATGGCCACCATGTACCCATCCTCTGATGGCTACTTCCAGCAGGATAATGCACAATGTCACAAAGCTCAAATCATTTCAAATTGGTTTCTTGAACATGACAATGAGTTCACTGTACTAAAATGGCCCCCACAGTCACCAGATCTCAACTCAATAGAGCATCTTTGGGATGTGGTGGAACGGGAGCTTCGTGCCCTGGATGTGCATCCCACAAATCTCCATCAACTGCAAGATGCTATCCCATCAATATCACAGAAACCCAACACTCTCGGGCCGCAGCATGTGTCCACATTACAATCTGAACCGTTCTATTTCATCAGAAACGATCTTAAAACAGGGCTTTACGTGTAAAATACCGAACTCGTCCTTTAAGCCTCAAGTAAGCCAGAGTGACCGTAATAAACTGTGAATCTTTAACCCAGTCGCTTTGATTAAAGCTTCTGCATGTTGCATGAATATAAACGTGTTTGAGGAAGTGACTCGTACCACAGGAACCAGTGGTTTGACCTTTGACCTTCTACAGACACACTCTCACCTGGATCTCAGCGTGAGTGATTCACAACGCCGTCCTGTAATCATAACTCATACAACACACACGATTCAGCCTCGAGTCTCTCAGAATATCCCAGAGTAACTAGTGTGTTCATTTCAGAGAGAGAGTGTGTGTGTGTGTGTGTCCCATCTGCGGCGTCACGCTCTCGGACGTAATTTGTTTCTTCAAGGAATTACTCCGTGAATGAGGCAGAAAATCACATTAGTCCAGGAGTGTGTGGAGAATCAAGACGAACTGCTTCACTGCAGAAACAAGCGACACACACACACACAGGAACACACTCGTGTCTCATCACTGAACCAACAGCATTAAACAAGCGATTTTGCACAGAGTTATTGAAGATCATCTTTTAATACATACATTATTTTTGCATTGTGACATTATATTTATGACAAACTCTGATGTCGCCTTGAGCCTGGACGTTTGAAGGGTTTAACGTGGAGATCAAACACACACAGAGTGAGGAATATTATCACAAATAAAACACAGTACACTCATAATATCTTAATTAAATATGATTTATTCTTTCATATCTTCGCCCGCTTACAAAGAATAGAATCCTCTGCTCTACAAAACTGTGTGTGTGTCAGAATACAGGTGATCACACACACATTCACACTGACACACACACTCTCTCACACACACACACACACACTAACACACACACACAAACTCATATACACGCACGCATAAACTAACTCATACACGCACACACACTAACTTATACACACACACACTAACTCAAACAAACACTAACTCATACACACACTCACTCTAACTCATACACACGCGCACACACATTTGCGTTATCAAAAGAATAATTTCTGTCTATCATGACGAGTTTGAGGGGCTGCACTGAGTCTCAGCAGCGTGTGTGTGAGAGTGAGTGAGTGTGTGTGTGTGTGTGTGTGAGAGAGTGTGTGAGTGAGTGAGTGTGTGTGTGTGTGAGAGAGTGAGTGTGTGTGTGCGTGTGTGAGAGAGTGTGTGAGAGTGAGTGAGTGTGTGTGTGTGTGTGTGAGAGAGTGTGTGTGTGTGTGTGTGTGAGAGAGTGAGAGTGTGTGAGTGAGAGTGAGTGTGAGAGTGTGTGTGAGTGAGTGTGTGTGTGTGTGAGAGTGTGTGAGTAAGTGTGTGTGTGAGTAAGTGTGTGTGTAATCCTGTTTGTTCCGTCGCGGGTAACTGTCGAACCCTGCAGCATCAGAACTCGCATCATCAACATGATTCTGGCATCATGACGACCGAAGTCTAAAAGAAACACACGTAACGTGGCGCTACAGTAGAAGAGACTCGACACACACACTAAACATAAAGTCCAAGAACAACAAACACAAAGAAAAGTGCATCTCATTCGCAAATCGCAATCATGCTAGAGTGGCTCAGCGTCCCAGAAGGCCGAGCGTCAGTGAGCGGCGCGCACCGGTTCGGCCCAGAAGCCCTTGCGGAGGGAAACCACGAGCTCACGCCACATAGTGGTACTGGTTGGCGTTCTCTTTGTCCCGCTCCATATAGTCCCGGTCGATCAGCGACTCGATGCGCTTCTTCAGGTCTGCCGGCTGAACAGAGAGAGCAGGGAATCATGGGAGTTATGAGAATACATGGGGGCGTAAAAGACACTCAATATTCAGCAGGACCAATCAATTGAAATCAATCAATCAATCAAATCACACTTTTAAACACTTTTAAACCCGGCGGCAGGGGCCCGTCTTAATGAGCGAGTCATTGAGTCGTTCATTCAAATGATTCGTTCAAACGGCTGATTCACACAGGAATGGGCCGTTGTTTATGAATGAGTCATTGAATCTCTGACTCAACCGATTCGTTCAAAACACTGAATCGTTCAGTAATGAAACACGGCTGAGTGTTGCTGTGTGTCACATTCTCAACCGTGATGGTATTCAGCGCTCTTGCTCGTGTGACGTTGCTAAACTGTACCATGTTATAAATACACTCCACATTTTGAATTTATACCGCATTATGTTAATCAGGAAACTTGTTCGGTCGGGCTGCAAATACACTTTCACTCGCCCCTTCAAAACGCCACTTGTCCCAAACAGGCGGTAATGTCGAGCCCTGATTACTAATATTATTGATTTGACTGTAAATGAGAACAAAACTTGATCTGAATTGATCAGTAATGACCAGGGTTGGGTTTTGTTTGAATTCCGATTCTTATCGATTCCATTTAGGAAAAAAAAAACAACGTAGATATCATTTAGTCTTATTGCAAAACATTTAAATGTAGCTACATATCATAAACAAAAATCAACAACAGGCTAAAGAACACAAGGAGCGTTTGACTGTGGTTTAAATACCATAGAAAAACAACTAGCCGAACTAATATAAACTTCAAGCATTATTAAAGACAATAAACACTCAGTAATTAAAACAAGAACAAATAAAAAATTTGCAATCGCAACAAATAGTTACAACTGAACAAATATATTATTGAAATAAACAGTGTTTTAAGATTTGCAGGTATTCAGGTACAGAAACAATGTAATGTTCAGGTGAAACTCGAAAAACGCAAAAGTTCGTGTATTTCAGTAATTCAAATTAAAAGGTGAAACTAATATATTTAGTATATATAACTATATACATGCATGATTATACTTTTCAGAGGGCCGACATTTCTGTATTTAAAATCCTTTTTTTTAATGATTTCATGTAATATTCAAATTTTCTGAGATTTTGAATTTGGCGTTTTCATAAGCTGGTGTAAGCCATAATCATCACAATTATAACTTTTGCACGATATTCTAATTCTTCGAGTTTCACCTGTACATTACAAATATAGTTAAAATAGTAATCAGTGAAGAACGTGTGAATTTTCTCTTGTCTTCTGTTGTTTGATCAGTGTTATTATAGAGACGGCAGGAATATTAGTGCTGTCACTTTAAGAGCTGCTCTATAGTTGCTCACGCCTGCACTGAGAACAGGCTCACGCTTGAAAAGTCATATTGAAATGATCACAAAAGGAATAAAAAAACAAAACAAAAAAAAAAGAGGAATCGGAATTTTTATTTTATGACAAGTATTCGATTCCCAACATAATAATGACTTAGTAATACTTAGTTAGCAATAACCAACCCTAATAATAGTCTTCTGTAGAGCTACTATAGTTTGTGCTATAGTTTGAGTCTGTTATGTTCTGCTTTGGT
>JAULUF010000087.1:572500-580000 GCA_031834385.1 Semotilus atromaculatus
TTATTATTATTATTATGTTGAAAAGAGTTCAGATTTTTGTGCAAACTGATTTTTAGCCCAAACTTTTGACAGGTAGAGAGTTGATATGTGTGTGTGTCGTGGGTTCACCTCTTTGAACTCAGTCTTCAGCACCGCGTGACCCAGTGTCGGCTGCCACTGCAGTTTACGGCCGCTGTGTTTCCCCAGATAGAACAGCTTAAACACTTCCTGAAGCTTCACCATCTGAAACACACACACACACACAGTTATCTGTGCACATCATAACCTGAAACACACACTTCCGCCCATAAAAATGTTACACACACTCATCTGTCCACCTCATTTCCCACAAAAACACACTTCCACCCACAAACATGAGTCACAGACACACACTCACTCAAACACACACACACCTCAGCGGGCAGATGGACGTCCATCGGGATGTATGAGGGCCAGTAACCCATGGTCAGGATGTTGACGGTCAGCTCGATGTTGCTGGGATCAGTCTGGTTCTGCATGTACTGCGCACACACACACACACACACACACACACACACCACATTAGTTCTCTCATATCACACGCCGCCCGAACACACTTGATCTCATGAGACATTAAACCACGTGTGAGGAGCTGGAGAGATGCAACACCTCACAGCAGGTCTGCGGTACAATCTTATTTACACATCTAGATAAAAGTGTGTGTGAGTGTGTGTGTGTCTGCAAGCTTAGTGCAAAAGTTACGGACTGCAGCTTTAAATGTTACTTCTATATATTTATGCATATACACTCACCGGCCACTTCACCATCTACACCTGTTTAACCGTTCGTTAACGCAAATATCTGATCAGCCAATCACAGGGCAGCATCTCAATGCATGTAAACATGATCAAGACATCAGCTAAAGTTCAAACTGAGCATCAAACTGATGAAAAAAGTGATTTAAGTGACTGAACATGGGATTATTACTGGTCTGAGTTAGTAATGGGCGATAGAAACGATATGCGATAGAAACAATACAAAATTGGCCTACGATAGAGATTTTAATTCTATTGCACTATTGCGATAATGCATGTTGATGACGCAATCTACCCGTGAAATTTAGAGCTACGAGCTGCAACCGGTTGCAACGCATCATCGTATTCGTCATCTTGAGTAAACATGGATGAAAGCGAAACTGAGGAGCTGGTGAAAGACCCGTGCGGTGCAACGTCCGTTATTTGGACTTGGTTCGGATTTAAGCCGTCCGACGAGCAACAGCAAACTCTGTAGAGTGTGTGGGGCAACGGTTCCGGCGTTACGCCTGTTTCACACACACTCCGTTTACAGTGCATATGCGGTGCGTATTTCTTCCCGTACCCATGTTCATGCGGATGTGGTCCGGCAGTGCGTTCCAGGTGCGGTGCGTATACAGCAGTGCAGAGATCGTTTACGCACCGAGTTTATCTTTGCTGTACTGCACGTGCTAACAAAATGATTATCATCAAAATGAACACGGATTTAAATGAAAATATAGTGTAATCTCCATAAATGCAGTGAATAAAAATAGTGATTTGAAATAAAAAATAGAGAATAAATGTTGTGTTTGTGGTACAGCCGTAGATCAGTTGTGCACTGCAAACGCAACAAGTACAATAGCACGTGGTCGCCGCAAACGCACCGCATACGCACTGCACACAGAGTGTGTGTGAAACAGGCGTGCACTAAAGGAAAGAAACCCAATACTTTAAGCTTTTTCTTTGTTAAAGTCTCTGCACAACATGTTCTCAAAATTACATGCAACGTTTCTTTCTTTTATTTAAATACATTTGGCAGTTTGGCTTTCCTTAGAACCATTTCATAGACCCTATTACATAGGTTACATAGACCCTATTATAATTTATATATCGTGATATATATCGTTATCGCAAGAGGCTGCTATTTATATCGCAATATGGATTTTAGGCCATATCGCCCATCCCTAGTCTGAGTGTTTCAGAAACTGCTGATCGACTGGGATTTACACACACAGAATGATCTGCTCAAGAGAAAATATCCAGTGGGAGAAAATGCCTTGTTGAGGTCAGAGGTCAGAGGAGAATGAAAAGGGGGTCCGACCCGGAACTACTAAAGTGAACCTAATAAAGTGGCCGCTGAGTGTGTGTGTGTGTGTGTGTGTATACTGTATCTCTGTGCACACACACCTGTTTGAACTGGATCATGACGTCTTTAGAGAGCTCCATGTCTTTGAACATCCCCTCTAGTTTACTGGTGAACGCTGCTCCACACTCTACAACACACACACACACACACACACACACACACACACGGTATGTCACTTCACAGAGGAAATACTGCAGCGGATGCGCAGAAACTAAAAAGTTACATTTGTTAACATTCTAAATGTCATATTCATTTGTCAAACAAGTATTCACTTCAATGAGCTCATTATTTCTCCCTTAAATTATTACATTGTTTCAATTAATACATTAACGTACATTTTTAAAATGCATAACTTAGTTTCCTCTGATAACAGATCACTGTAAAGTGTAATGTGGACTCATGTATCTCTGTAAAGCTGCTATGAAATGATGCGCTATACAAATAAACGTGAATAGAAAAATGTGAATAGTAATGCACTGATACGGATGGGCTTTGAAAACACAGAAATGAAACACTGCAGCTTTAAGAACTTCAGAAACAAATGCAGTTTAACCCGTCACAGTGAAACCGGTTTCATGCGTCGGATTTCACGGTAAAACTCAAATTAACACTGAAATCAAGAAAAAAAACCAACAGCAATTCAACCACAGATGCGGACCACAGACCAGAAGTGGTTTCTTCCTGTTCACATGATCATGTGACCTCCCTGCCAGGAAACTGATCAGTGGAGTTTCCACGGTAACGGTCTGACGGCCAATGAGAAGTCAGATTCAGAACCAACCGTGTTTGAGTTTGGACAGCATGGACTTCTCTGCGTCCACCGACGCGCTCTTGCCCACCAGCAAACGCTTGGCCAGATCCTTCTTATAGAAGGCCTCGAACACGTCCTTCCCTGCAGCGCGCGCGCGCACACACACACACACACACACACACACACACACACACAGTTCAGTTCAGCTGCATCTCAGTGTGACTGACTTACACTGACTCCTCTTCACCTCTGTACAGATCAACGTTGTCAAAATGATTCCAGTTCACGTGGAAGTAACAAACAATTCTGTATTATGAATTTTTAAGGTCAGACAAGTAATTTGTTGACGTCAATTAGTAAAGAAAGTAAACACGCCTGCGCACATATATATTCAAACGCACATATCTATAGACTAAACATGTAATAGGCATGTGCGCCGTCAGCGCTTCACAGATTCACGTTTTTTAAGTTTACACGGAGATAAACAGAGATTTTAAAGATCACGTTTAAAAAAAAATGTCAACGCTAAAAGTTAATAACTAATGATCTTTACAACGGAAGTGAATCAATCAAAACTAACTTTATCGACTGTGGAACTCTATAGTGTTAAAGCGCTGTATAGATGAAGGACACTCGACTGTGGAACTCTATAGTGTTAAAGCGCTGTATAGATGAAGGACACTCGACTGTGGAACTCTATAGTGTTAAAGCGCTGTATAGATGAGGGACACTCGACTGTGGAACTCTATAGTGTTAAAGCGCTGTATAGATGAAGGACACTCGACTGTGGAACTCTATAGTGTTAAAGCGCTGTATAGATGAAGGAGACTCGACTGTGGAACTCTATAGTGTTAAAGCGCTGTATAGATGAAGGACACTCGACTGTGGAACTCTATAGTGTTAAAGCGCTGTATAGATGAAGGAGACTCGACTGTGGAACTCTATAGTGTTAAAGCGCTGTATAGATGAAGGAGACTCGACTGTGGAACTCTATAGTGTTAAAGCGCTGTATAGATGAGGGACACTCGACTGTGGAACTCTATAGTGTTAAAGCGCTGTATAGATGAGGGACACTCGACTGTGGAACTCTATAGTGTTAAAGCGCTGTATAGATGAGGGACACTCGACTGTGGAACTCTATAGTGTTAAAGCGCTGTATAGATGAAGGACACTCGACTGTGGAACTCTATAGTGTTAAAGCGCTGTATAGATGAAGGACACTCGACTGTGGAACTCTATAGTGTTAAAGCGCTGTATAGATGAAGGACACTCGACTGTGGAACTCTATAGTGTTAAAGCGCTGTATAGATGAAGGAGACTCGACTGTGGAACTCTATAGTGTTAAAGCGCTGTATAGATGAAGGACACTCGACTGTGGAACTCTATAGTGTTAAAGCGCTGTATAGATGAAGGAGACTCGACTGTGGAACTCTATAGTGTTAAAGCGCTGTATAGATGAAGGAGACTCGACTGTGGAACTCTATAGTGTTAAAGCGCTGTATAGATGAAGGACACTCGACTGTGGAACTCTATAGTGTTAAAGCGCTGTATAGATGAAAGAGACTCCAACTCTATAGTGTTAAAGCGCTGTATAGATGAAGGAGTCCAGGTTACCGTGGATGAAGCGGAAGATGATCATGATCTTGTCCAGGATCCTCTCCAGCTCCTCTTCTGTGGCCTCCTTGTTTCCCGCTCGCAGTTTGGAGTCCACATACTTCGCTGAAGAGACACCGTTACACCAGACCCAGAGAAAGCAACTCTTTTATTCATCAACGAATCATTAAACTGATCAAAAGTGATATTTATAATGTTATAATGTGTGTTGCTGTTTTTTTAACTTTCTATTCATCAAATAATCTTGAAAAACGTACACAGAGTGAGTGAGTGTGTGTGTGTGTGTGAGTGCGTGTGTGTGTGTGTGTGCGTGCATGTGTGTGTGTGTCTGTCTGTGTGAGTGTGAGTGTGTGTGTGTAAGAGTGTGTTAACGACTATATATACAGTGAGCTCCACAAATATTGGCACCCCTTGAGCAAAACTTTTGTCTTGGCAATTTCTCCTCTTAATCTTTCATTTAAAACATTCTCAAAAATGTTATAAACCTTTAATTACCGGTAGTCAAATAATTGAAAGAAAAAAATTCTTATCATACATTTTTTTTCTCTCCCTGAAATGTATGTATTCCACAATTATTGGAAGCCTTCGTTCAGTGTGCGTCCTGTGGGAGTCTGTGTTATATCCACAGACACAGGTCAGCTGCTCCACACGCCTAAACCTCTGCTGGTGTTACAAAAAGCTTTATTTTGCCCATATTTCCCAAGGGTGCCAGTATTGGTGGAGCCCACTGTTTAGTACTGTTTAGCACTGTTTAGCAAGACGGTTCACTCGTATTACTATGAATGGGAAAAACTGCAACGCACAATTTGCAGCCGCCATCAGAAGCCATAGAGTGACCTGACATTATCGCTTTAAATCTATTTGAGCGCAAGAAACAGTTCATGTCTGATTTTATTGCCAAATTTGAAATATGCTAATGAGATATGAGTTTGTCCACCAGTTGTTGAGATGTCAGTATTTCCCTGTCGACACTCACCGATGAGCTCGGCGGGTTTGTTGGGTCTCTTGTTGATGAAGTTCTCGAAGGCTTCCTTCATGGCGTTGATGAAGGTGTCGTTCCTCTGGAAGCAGCGCTGGCTCACCAGGTCCATCTTATCCTTGAAGTCCAGCAGCTCCTGAACCATCTCTTTATCCTTCTCTGGAGAACTGACGATCTCCCCGCCGGAGCTCTGCGGGAGGAGCGCCACGCGGGAGTCAGAAGAACTGTACGTTCGCTCGCAAAACTACTTTACGTTCGCTCGCAAAACTACTATACGTTTGCTTGCAAAAACAACTTAACGTTCGCTCGCAAAACAGCTTTACGTTCGCTCTGAAAACTACTTTATGTTCGCTCTGAAAACGAGAAACTTTATGTTCGCTCTGAAAACAATTTTATGTTCGCTTTTAAAACAAGAAACTTTATGTACGCTCGGAAAACTACTTTACGTTCGCTCGGAAAAGAACTTTATGTTCGCTCGCAAAACAACTTTACGTTCGCTCGCAAAACAACTTTGCGTTCGCTCTCAAAACGAGAAACTTTGCGTTCGCTCTCAAAACGAGAAACTTTGCGTTCGCTCTCAAAACGAGAAACTTTCTCATCACCATGTCTCTTTAGGAAATCAAATACAATTAAGCTGTTTTAGTTTTTTTCTCTCGTGAGGGGCATGTTTTCTTTACGGTTTCAGTCAACCGTTACCTCGGTTCCACCAAAAAAATAACTGGTTCGGAACTGGTGCTGGTTCAAAGTTGGTTCAACTTACAAACCTTGTCAGAACCTGTTTGTTTTTCCACTGACTAGAGAGCCCAGCGAATGACGTTACTACGTCACAGTGTACGTCGGCATACGTCTTAGCTTTACCCAGAAACGCTTGCACCAACTTCAAGCATAACAATTACAATGGCGGACTACATCGTCTTTATCCACCGACCACTGTTTCGCTTTAGAATCCATCTTTCTACAATCGTTGTACTATCTTTCTACTAGCGCTGTGTTTTTAGCAATGGCGGTCACAACCTTTCAACGCAAAATATTTGGTGTCAAGAGGTGCGCGAGACATGATGATGACGTAACTGACGCACGCGGTTGGTTTTTGTTAGCTTATCCAGTACAGCGCGGAGCGGCTGCATTGTTGATGTGAAAAGTGGCGAGAAAAGGCTCATTACACGTCTGTTGAAGCGCGTTTTCTCAGGTTACTGATGCACTTACAGTTTTAAGAACTACTTTGTAACCTTGTTTTCCTTGCATGCACATTAAATAAATTTAATTTAAGAACAATGGTTTCAAAAGTGAATGCACTTAAAAATTAATGTCATTCCATTTCAATAAAAGATGCGATGTTTGATCGGTTTATATAGTTTATGTACTTGCTTGCGCCCTCTTGTGGACATAGGAGACAATACAGCACCTTTTTCCCTTAAACATTAAGTATTGCCTTTAGTTTTCGAATATAATTTGAATTTTGCAAATATTTAAAGCTGCCGTCCGCAACTTTTTTTTGATCATATTCAGCGAATTCGACGCTATATTCCGACAGAACAACATAAATAAAGTGGTTTTAGAAAAAAACCCGAGCTTCTAACTCCACCTGGAGCGTGTTATTTGTTTTGCAAAAATCCACCGTTCCCGGTTCATTGTGTCCAATCAGCACAGGGGGGTGTGAGATATGACTGTCAATCACAAGTCGTGCATGCACACGTCAATCACATGCACACGCCTGAAGTTCGCGCAGTAGCGAAGAGTGATGGCGCACTGACGAGCACGAACTCTGTGGGAGGGGATTCGTTGATAGTGGGGAGGGGCATGAGAGTTGTAAACATTAAAAATTTTGCCTAAGTCACTCAATCAGCCAGAGTTGCCGACGGCAGCTTTAAGAAAGAAATTTGAATGTAGCTTTTCTGCCATTTTGACAGGCCTGTGTGTGTGTACCTTAATGTATTCCCTCCAGGACTGCAGCAGTGCCGTCAGGCCGCCCTTGACTTTATTGAAGAGCTCGTACAGCAGCGTCAGCTCACACTCGCGGCTCTCGTCCAGCAGCGTG
>JAULUF010000087.1:582500-630000 GCA_031834385.1 Semotilus atromaculatus
TGTTCAGATGGATATGTGGTGTGTGAGTGTGTGTGTGTGTGATGCCCTCTGGTGTTCAGATGGATATGTGGTGTGTGAGTGTGTGTTTGTGTGTATGTGTGTGTCGCCCTCTGCTGCGGCACTGACAAGCTGCGCAGAAAATAATTTCAGCCTTTGCCAAATTGCGTGCGGTTTCATTAATCGTGCAGCTCTAACACACATGAACTCGTATTATGATCGTTATCAAACCTTTCATCATCACAATAGCACACACTACTGTGTGCTATTGTGTAGACGACCGGATGTGATGTATTATAATCAAAAATATGATCGCAAAGCTAGAATTAATAATATTTTACGCTATTTCTGTAAAATGGTGGTTATTAATAATTATGGCAGAAATAATTACTTTACAATTATTAAATCAATGTTTATGTTGATTAGCTCAATAAAATCCACAATGTTTTTATTTTAGATGTATTGAGGGTCATTTGTGTTGATATACTCACGCATGCATTACATTCATTAAAATCATTCACGACCAATTTCAAAGTTGCGTGCGACTGCCACTAGGGGGCGAAATGCGACAGTCGAGTGCGAATGTGTGCATTGGAAAGGCGGTTTCTGGCTCTGTTGCGTGCTGACATCATCATCTGAGCACCCAATCACCTGCAGGTCTGAGAGCATGCCCAGTAGACTCCTCAGCAGACTGCGGTCCACCGTCTCCCCGTTGCGCTCGCGCTCGATCTGCTCCAGGATCCCCTCCACCGTCCGGCTCTGGACGCCACTGTCGCTCACGATGTGTGTGCGGAACAGCTCCAGCCCCGTGTCCCTGAACACACGCATGTGTTACTATAGCATACTAGTGTAAAATTAGTTAAAAAAATAATAACTGAAAACCGTATGGTACTTGAAATAAAACAAGCTTTAACTGAAATAAAAAAAAAAATTTAAATTTAATAATAAAAAATAAAAAAGTTTTATATATACAGTACTGTGCAAAAGTTTTAGGCAGGTAAGATTTTTTACGTTTTTAAATGAAGTCTCTTCTGCTCACCAAGGCTGCAATTATTTGATAAAAAATACAAAAAAAACTGTAATATTGTGAAATATTATTACAATTTAAAACAGCGGTTTTCTATGTGAATATACAGTAAAGTGTAATTTATTCCTGTGATCAAAGCTGAATTTATCATCATCATTACTCCAGTCTTCAGTGTCACATGATCCTTCAGAAATCAGGATAATATGATGATTTTATGCTCAAGAAACATTTATGATTATTATCAGTGTTGAAAACAGTTTTTACATTTTTATTTCATGATGCTATGATGAATAGAAACTAAAAAAGAACAGCATTTATCTGAAATCTAAAGCTTTTGTAACATTAAACTCTACCCTTCAAAAGTTTGGGGTCAGTAAGAATTTAAATTTTATTTTTGGGGGAAAGAAATATAATAAATCAATACTTTTATTCATCAAGGATGAGTTAAACTGATCAAAAGTTACAGTAAAGACATTTATAATGTTAGAAAATATTCTATTTTAAATAAACGCTGTTCTTTTGAACTTTCTATTCATCAAAGAATTTTGAAAAAAAAATTGTACACAACTGTTTTCAACATTGAAAATAATAATGAATGTTTTTTGAGCATCAGATCATCATATTATCCTGATTTCTGAAGGATCATGTGACACTGAAGACTGGAGTAATGATGATGAAAATTCAGCTTTGATCACAGGAATAAATTACACTTTACTGTATATTCACATAGAAAACAGCTGATTTAAATTGTAATAATAATTCACAATATTACTGTTTTCTTTGTATTTTTTATCAAATAATTGTAGCCTTGGTGAGCAGAAGAGACTTCTTTTAAAAACTTAAAAAATCTTACCGATCTAAAACTTTTGCACAGTACTGTATATAAAATTAAAATGACAAAAGCACACAACAAAATAACTAAGACTTCAAAATTAAACTAAAAACAATAAATAAATTCAAAATCTTCATAAAATGTCTTTATTTGGTTAACTCAATGTGCTAAAACAACTACAATTTTTATAAAGAGTAATAAAAAAAACTACTAATAAAAATGACAAACAACAAAATTACTAAAACTTAATTAAAATTAAAACAGAATATAAACAAATATGAATAAAAACTTAATTCATTTAACTGGATGTAAGATTACTGGAAGTAAAATTTAAATGAAAACTGTATAGAAATAATAAAATAATAAAACAGATCAAAATTACTAAAACTTTTAACTAAAATGAAAATGAACAGTAAATATAAAAATAAGCATCTCAACGGAGGTCTGTGATTGGTGGACTCACCAGATGGAGGGAAGCAGAGAGTTCTGGAGGACATACGTCCGGTCCAGGAAGAGGAAAATACTGCGGATCATGATCTGAAGGACACCAGACAGAACATGTGTAAAGAGATGCACACGCACACACACACACACACACACTCACACACTCTCACACTCTCACACTCACTCTCTCTCTCTCTTTCACACTCACTCTCTCTCTGTCTCTCACTCACTCTCTCAATTTCAATTTGAAACTCTCACTCACACTCACACTCACACTCACTCTCTCACACACACACACACACTCACTCACTCTCTCTCTGTCTCTCACTCACTCTCTCAATTTCAATTTGAAACTCTCACTCACACTCACTCACTCTCTCACACACACTTACACACACACACACACACACACACACACACTCACTCTCTCACGCTCACCACTCTCTCTCTCACGCTCACCACTCTCTCTCTCACTCTCTCTCTCACGCTCACCACTCTCTCTCTCACGCTCACTCTTCTCTCACGCTCACCACTCTCTCTCTCGCGCTCACCACTCTCTCTCACGCTCACTCTTCTCTCACTCTCTCTCACGCTCACTCTCTCTCTCACGCTCACTCTCTCTCTCACGCTCACTCTCACTCTCTCTCTCACGCTCACTCTCTCTCACGCTCACTCTCTCTCACGCTCACCACTCTCTCTCTCACGCTCACTCTTCTCTCACGCTCACCACTCTCTCTCTCGCGCTCACCACTCTCTCTCACGCTCACTCTTCTCTCACTCTCTCTCACGCTCACTCTCTCTCTCACGCTCACTCTCTCTCTCACGCTCACTCTCACTCTCTCTCTCACGCTCACTCTCTCTCACGCTCACTCTCTCTCACGCTCACTCTTCACTCACGCTCACTCTTCACTCACGCTCACTCTTCACTCACGCTCACTCTTCACTCACTCACGCTCACTCTTCACTCACGCTCACTCTTCACTCACGCTCACTCTTCACTCACCCTCACTCTTCACTCACCCTCACTCTTCACTCACGCTCACTCTTCACTCACGCTCACTCTTCACTCACGCTCACTCTTCACTCACGCTCACTCTTCACTCACGCTCACTCTCTCACTCTTCACTTACGCTCACTCTCTCTCTCACTCTCTCTCTCACGCTCACTCTCTCTCACGCTCACTCTCTCTCTCTCTCACGCTCACTCTCTCTCTCTCTCACGCTCACTCTCTCTCTCTCTCACGCTCACTCTCTCTCTCACGCTCACTCTCACACTCTCTCTCTCTCTCACGCTCACTCACGCTCACTCTTCACTCACGCTCACTCTTCACTCACTCTCACTCATGCTCACTCTCTCTCTCACGCTCACTCTCTCTCTCACGCTCACTCTCACTCTCTCTCACGCTCACTCTCACTCTCTCTCACGCTCACTCTCACTCACGCTCACTCTCTCTCACTCTTCACTCACGCTCACTCTTCACTCACGCTCACTCTTCACTCACGCTCACTCTTCACTCACTCTTCACTCACGCTCACTCTTCACTCACGCTCACTCTTCACTCACGCTCACTCTTTCACTCACGCTCACTCTTCACTCACGCTCACTCTTTCACATACACACACACCGTCTGTCTGCAGTGGTCCTGCCAGCATCGGTTCATCCTCTTCAGGAAGGACAGGCTGTCCAGCGACTCCGTGCGATTCAGTTAAGGGCTGCTTTATCCTCTATTGATGATCTACCACACACACACACACACACACACACCAGCTGACGGAGCAAAGCAAGCGTTATCTGTGAAGCACAACTGGCAAACACACACTGATGAAGGATATTCCCTGAACTGATGGATCTGAGCTCGAACGTGGTCTTCACACACTTGACGAAGCTGCTTGTATAACATGGGCGACACTTTATACGAGCACAGATTCTCCACGGCCTGTGGAGATAAAACACACACACACACGTGGGTGAGGAATCATGGGTAACTGGTCTGAACAGCAGATGAAAATCTCACATTCTAAAATAAAAGCACATCTGCAAATCAAGAACTTCTGAATATAGAGTAGGGCTGTCAACGAATATTCTAAATTTGAATATATATTCGAATAGTTTTAAAAAACAGAAATTCGAAGGTGAAAATTGTATATTCGAATCATGTGGAAAAACATGCCAGCGGTAGCAGAGGCGTGGCTGTCTGCTTTGCTAGTGGCAAAATTCTGAAGCTTAAAATGTAAAACGCATTTTCCAGCTGCACAGATAGCACAGTGAGTGTCTAAGCTCACTCATTAAGTGTGCTGCGGCAACTGCACATCCAATGGCGCGGGCGCCTCGAACGTGTGCGCCAATGAGCTAGCATTACATCATACAGAGCCCGCCAAGGGGGTGTGGCCAGACGTCCCCGAAATAGCCATAGTAGCAGCAGTTTACCACAGCACGAGCTGCTCGGAGAGTTCAATGTCGGTTCTATATACTGTAAAACTTCAATTAATGTTAATAATATTTGTTTCAATCACTGAATGAAGCCTGCTATATTTAGGACAAGAGTCGCGACCTTAAATTGCTTGCACAAAACTCTTGATCAGCACTCAACATGTGTGTATTGTTGTTCATTTAAACCGTTATGCGCAGAGAGCGTGAGGGCGAGAGAGAGAGAGCGAGCGAGAGAGAGCGAGAGAGAGAGGGCGAGAGAGAGAGCGAGAGAGAAAGTGCCTGCGAGTGCGAGCGAGAGTGAGGTCTGCGGTCTTGGCCATTAGTTGATTTACTTGTTTTTGTGTAAGTTAATACGTTGTCAAATATGTTTAAACTTAAATAAACTACCTATACAAGTAGTTGTGTCTCTTTGTATTAATTTGTCCTGTTATTGACGTAATGCGCGTCATTGACAAAATGCGCAACCAGATATTCGAATAGTTCGAATAAATGTGTTTTTTTTTAGAGGGAATATTCGAACATCATTTTTGAGCAATTTTGACAGCCCTAATATAGAGTTAACTGAAACACACATTGACTTGTTCAGTCTCCGTTTAGGCAAACAGTCAGTGTAAATTAATTATATTTCAATCAAATAATAACAATTGAGTAAATGTGCTTTCTGTGTCCATTTTCATTCCTCTTTGAAATTATGACACTAGTCACATTACATCATACATAAAACATAAAAAGTCATTACATGAAACACAGCTGGACACCCGTTCACACGGAGTCTGAAATCTTCGTATGCGTTTTTTCATATTCGTGATTCAGTGGCTCTGAATTGTCAAAACATCATTCAGACGGCTTGCTACACATGCGAAAAATGCAGAAAATCTAACCCGATACAAATTTTTTTTTTGACGGACGAAAGTTTCGGAGGCAGTGTGCAAGTGTGATTTACATAATGTGAGGTCGCATTTATTTTTTAACGTGCAAAAATTTCAGACTCAGTGTGCAAGGGCCTACAATTACTGATATATAAATGTTTGGAAACATTAACAAGTTTTAATGTTTCTGAAAGAGTCTCTTCTGCTCACCAAAACTTTTGACCGATAGTGTGTAATATAGTAAAAAATCAGCATTGGTGAAAATATGAAACAGTGTCACTCGACAGCTGGCCAGTCACATGTTTATGAATTCTAACATAGCATAAACGTGAACAAACGTGAGCGACGCTCGGGACAGTTGCCGGTCAGCGCTGCATCGTCACGCAAGATTAAACCTTGATCATTTAAATATTCAAGTGCAAGAAGACATGAAAGGAGTTCATTCCGTTACTCTTTTCGCTTTGGGTTTAAGAAAAGCGCATTATAAATAAAATTTATTATTATTATTAAATGTATTATTATTAAATACTAAACTGAGCTCTTGCACTTGAGCGGACAAATTAAACAAACATATAGCAGTCAGTTATGTGAACATAAACAGTTGAGAAAGTAAACGCATGTGTATCAGTATCAGTGTATTAGATCAGTGCATGCGCTCTTAAAGTGACGGCAGCCTAATATTCCTGATGCCGTCTGTGTTTTGAATGTTAATCAAACGACAAAAAATAAATCTCTCACTGCTCTTGACTGAATAACTTTATTAATGATTCATTAATACGGATGTTTAATATATATAGTGAAGACTATGCAGAGTTATTTTACATTTGCTTTTAAATCAACACACAGACAATTTGGATTGCAAAAATATTCTTGCAGGCTATCATTTTAAATAACAATTTCAGTCTCACGCACACGCAATCTTGCGTTATTTCCGTATCACGTCTCGCGTGTGTTTGGTTGTGAAGCGTAGTTTGTGGACCAGACAGACATTGTCTGCGATTCGTCCTCATGTAAAGTCATGCAGTGTGGACACACACGTCGATCCATCATGCAGTGTGAACACACACACACACACACACACACACCTGGTAGAGTTCCTCCAGGTTATACTGGATTGAGGTACTGTTCTGAATTGCTCCCACAGCATCTCTCAGCTTCAGCCACGTGTCCTCAGTGTAGCTGTCAGTCAACTTCGGTCTGTCTGTGAACACACACACACACAACAAAAAAACACGCACACACACAGAAAAACACACCCACACAAAAAAATACACACAGAGAGAAATGGACACACACACACCATAATGTTTAATATATAGTTTGATTTGTATAGTAACGGACATATGAACAGATTCATCACTAGCAGCTCCTGAACTAGTTCTAGTTGAGTGAAACTCACCTTTAAAGTTCTTTATGATCAGTTTCTTAGACGCTCCTGCTTTGGCTGGTTTGGTGAGTCCATTAAAGTTTGATTTCTGGTTGTGCTGGATGTCTTCTGCCATCATTTGATCTCGGTTAATAATATTCACACATGAAATATAATAAACGCAGAGAGTGACTCGATCTCTGTTAGCTGTTAGCTATCAAAACACACAGCCAAACTAGAACCTGAGCCATGGAAGCGGCTCCAAACCCTCGGGGAGTGAGTTCGGCTTCTGCTGTGGATCGACACACACGCCTACACACACATGAGCAGATATTCATCAGATAATAATCATATTTACTCCATATTCACTCTGACTGA
This sequence comes from Semotilus atromaculatus, assembly GCA_031834385.1. Classification (NCBI taxonomy): domain Eukaryota; kingdom Metazoa; phylum Chordata; class Actinopteri; order Cypriniformes; family Leuciscidae; genus Semotilus; species Semotilus atromaculatus. The sequence goes on from JAULUF010000087.1 coordinate 589,844, forward strand.
TCCGCGCCGCGGCGAGCTGCATAACAAGATGGCAAACAAACAGCGAATCTGCCGCCGGAGAATCAGCAGACAGACAAACACACACTTCGCTTCAGAGAAACTTCTACAGAATAACAGATATTAATTTAAATAAATTAAATTAAATTAAACTAGATACCATGACTTTACGTCATAATTTAGACTTTTATGTCATAATAATGTAGACCTTTTATGTTATAAGTATGACTTAGTATGTGATGTGATTTTTTATTTCATAATTCTGACTTTTAAGTCACAATTTCGATTTTAGTTTATCTCATAATGTTGACCGTATAATTTATTAGTATGTCATAATTTAAACTTTTTATCTCATAATTATGACTTTTAAGTCATAAAACTTTTTACGTCATAAAAACAAGCTCAACTGACTTGAAATATTATATTGTTGACAAACTTTAACACAGTAGATAGACTTCATATGTTTTCTTCAGCTAAACCTTTTATTTACATAGCAGAATAATAAACCACAATTTGACATGCCAGTTAAATCGACTTTAATGTTACTTAAAGTGAGGTAGTTTATGAATATTTCCATTTGTGGAAAGTGCAGAATGGACTCCAAAGCTGCGTGATCACTGGTGTAAACAGGAAGTGCTGGCGTGACGTCAGCGGGCTCTGCAGTGAAGTCAAGCACGCGCGTAAAGTGATGTGAGTTGATTTGGGTAAATAAATAAAAAATAGTTATTTCAGTTAAGTCGCTTGTATAATACAATGTTTATAACGCATCTATACACGTAATAACGCGTCTCAAATAATCTATAAATGAGTGAATGAATTAGCAGCTGCGCTAGATCGAAGGTTTTTCACTTGTGTTTTCACACAGCGCATACTACATACTTCATTTATGGATTTAACTGCGTACTGGGTGGCCTTTGTGTTCTAGAGTGTGTCGTAGAGTGTGTCGTAGAGTGTGTTTTACTGTGGACAGCAGATTTCTGCTGAATGTGTCACTCGCCGACATTATAAACACACTGAGTGAGTGAGTGGTGTTGTTTCAGCTGCACTGGGTCAGAGGTCAGGATGGCGCACATCACACTCAATCAGTACCTGCAGCAGGTGAGTCCGTCACTGCCGTGTAAGGGTCACTGGAGCTCCTGTCTGCTATAGTGTGTGTGTGTGCCTCTCCTGCTCTAATGTGTGTGTGTGTGTGTGTGTGTGTGTGTGTGTTCTGGAAGGTTCTGGAGGCCATAGACAACAGAGATGGGCCGTTCTGTGCAGAGATGCTGTCCTTCAAACACCCGCATGTGGCCAACCCTCGCCTGCAGGTGAGTGTGTGTGTGTGAGAGAGAGAGAGAGAGAGTGTGTGTGTGTGAGAGAGAGAGAGTGTGTGATTGTGGGTGTCCTTCAAACACCTGCACGTAGCAAAGCCTTGTCTCCAGGTGTGTGTGTGTGTGAAGCTCACAGATGCATGATTACTAATGTGTGTGTGTGTGTGTGTGTGTGTCACAGCTGTCCAGTCCGGAGGAGAAGTGTCAGCAGCTTCTGGAGCCGCCGTACGACGAGATGGTGGCCGCTCACCTCAGGTGCGATTCTTCATCGTGTGTGTGTGTGTTCACTGCATGTTTACTGCATGTTGACTCTGTGTGTGTGTGTGTGTGTGTGTGTTCACTGCATGTTTACTGCATGTTGACTCTGTGTGTGTGTGTGTGTGTGTGTGTGTGTTCACTGCATGTTTACTGCATGTTTACCGCATGTTGACTCTGTGTGTCTGTGTGTGTGTGTGTGTGTGTTCACTGCATGTTCACCGCATGTTGACTCTGTGTGTGTGTGTATGTGTGTGTGTGTGTGTGTGTGTGTGTGTTCACACTCACAGGCGTCTCGTCTCTTCTTCTGCAGGTGCACGTTCGCTGTGTCCAATCATGACTTTGTGGAGGCCTACAAATGCCAGACGGTGGTGGTTCAATATCCTTTTGGTCCGGATCTGTAGCGTAATGCAGTCGCTGTGTGTGGAGAGAGTGTGTGTGGAGAGAGTGTGTGTGGAGAGAGTGTGTGTGGAGAGAGTGTGTGTGGAGTGTGTGTGTGGAGTGTGTGTGTGTGTGACCTTAACGCAGCTGAACATCGTTCCTGAGGGCGTTTCAGGCTCATAAAGAGGAGAACTGGTGAGAGCTGGCTTATGGAATTGTGTTGTAAAAAAAGAAAAGGTGATTGCTGGGCCAAAATTGACCCGGAACGCACAAGGTGCTATAATTGAATTTAAATGGGTACATCTGCAAAAAAATATTTTGAAAAAAGAAAATGCAAATGGATTAAGATGATCAAAATACACAAAGTTTTCACACATACTAAAATTAAAAAAAAATTAAAAATAAATTTGTATGTACCAGTTCTGAGTACATAGTACATAGTTCTGAGTACTACAAAACAGACCCGAATGAATAGGAGGGTCAAACCATGACCGTCCCTGATGATGCTGTGTTTCAGGGCTCTGCCGATCATGTTCGCCGTGACCCTCGACCTCAGGATATTTGCCAATAATGTGAGTGGAACTCATTCATCTGTGGATCCGCAACAGATGCAGTGTCTCATGGCGTGTGTGTGTGTGTGTGTGTGTGTGTGTGTGTGTGTGTGCAGGCGGAGCAGCAGCTGCAGGGGAAGGGGAATGTTGGAGACATGCTGGAGAAAGCAGCGGATCAGTTGATGAGCTGCTTTAGAGTCTGTGCCAACGACAAGTGAGTTATTAATAAAACATTACAGAAGTAGCCTTAACAGGACACAAGAATTATGAAAGTATATTACAGTATTAATATTATAACAGTAACAGCAGACTTAAGTAGATTTGTACTTAATCATTCTGAACTGTATAGAGCACTGTATAAACACTAAACTCTACTATAGAAGTAAAGGCACGTGTCGTGTGCTTGTGTGTGTTTCAGTCGCACCGGGATCGACGACTCGAAGAGATGGGGAATGTTGTTTCTGATCAATCAGCTCTTCAAGATCTATTTCAAAGTAAGAGTCCACAGTTTTTATTAATATTCTGGTAACACTTTACAATAAAGTTTAACATGAACTAATGATGAAAATACTGCTAAAGCTTTTATTAATCGTAGTTAATGTAATGTTAATCTCATTTACTAATATATTATTAAAATCAAAAGTTGTCTCTGTTAATATAATTGAATAGACCTGAACTAACAATGATCAGTTGTGTTTTTATTAACTAATATTAACAAAGATTAATAAATACTGTAACAAATGTATTGCTCATTGTTCAGTGATGAGTGTGTCTGTGCGTTCAGTGATGAGTGTGTCTGTGCGTTCAGTGATGAGTGTCTCTGTGCGTTCAGTGATGAGTGTGTCTGTGCGTTCAGTGATGAGTGTGTCTGTGCGTTCAGTGATGAGTGTGTCTGTGCGTTCAGTGATGAGTGTGTCTGTGCGTTCAGTGATGAGTGTGTCTGTGTGTTCAGTGATGAGTGTGTTTGTGTTCAGTGATGAGTGTGTCTGTGCGTTCAGTGATGAGTGTGTCTGTGCGTTCAGTGATGAGTGTGTCTGTGCGTTCAGTGATGAGTGTGTCTGTGCGTTCAGTGATGAGTGTGTCTGTGCGTTCAGTGATGAGTGTGTCTGTGCGTTCAGTGATGAGTGTGTCTGTGTGTTCAGATCAATAAGCTGCACCTGTGTAAGCCTCTGATCCGAGCCATCGAGAGCTCCAGCATGAAGGACGAGTACAGCACCGCCCAGCGCGTCACTTACAGATACTACGTGGGCAGGAAGGCCATGTTCGACAGCGACTTCAAACCAGGTGAGTGTGAGTGAGAGTGAGAGTGAGAGTGAGAGAGAGAGTGAGTGTGAGAGTGAGTATGAGAGTGTAAATGAGAGAGTGAGTGAGTGTGAGAGTGTAAATGAGAGTGTGAGAGTGAGAGTGTAAATGAGTGTAAATGAGAGTGAGTGTGAGTGTGAGAGTGTAAGTGAGAGTGAGTGTGAGAGTGTAAATGAGAGTGAGAGTGAGAGTGTGAGTGAGTGTGAGTGAGTGTGAGAGTGTAAATGAGAGTGAGAGAGTGTGAGTGTGAGTGTAAATGAGAGTGAGAGAGAGTGAGTGTGAGTGTAAATGAGTTGAGAGTGTGAATGAGTGTGAGAGAGAGTGAGTGAATGAGTGTGAGAGTGAGTGTGTGTGTGAGTGAATGAGTGAGTGAATGAGTGTGAGTGTGAGAGAGAGTGTGAGAGAGAGTGAGTGAATGAGAGTGAGTGTGAGAGTGAGTGAGAGTGAGTGTGGGAGTGAGTGTAAATGAGTGTGAGTAAGTGTGAGTGTAAATTAGTGTAAATGAGAGTGTGACAGAGAGTGTGAGTGTGAGAGTGTAAATGAGAGAGTGTGAGAGGGAGTGTGAGTGAGTGTGTGAGAGGGAGTGTGTGAGTTGAAAGTGTGAATGAGTGTGAGAGTGAGTGAATGAGTGTGAGTGTGAGAGTGTGAGAGAGTGAGTGAATGTGAGAGTGAGAGGGAGTGTGTGAGTTGAGAGTGTGAATGAGTGTGAGAGTGAGTGAATGAGTGAGAGAGAGTGAGTGAGTGAATGAGTGTGAGAGGGAGTGTGAGAGAGTGAGTGAATGAGTGTGAATGTGAGAGTGAGAGGGAGTGTGTGAGTTGAGAGTGTGAATGAGTGTGAGAGAGTGAGTGAATGAGTGTGAGAGGGAGTGTGAGAGAGTGTGTGAGTGTGAGAGTGAGAGAGAGTGAGTGTGAGAGAGTGTGTGAGAGAGAGTGAGTGAGAGTGAGAGAGTGTGTGAGTGTGAGAGTGAGAGTGAGTGTGAGAGAGTGAGTGAGTGTGAGTGAGAGAGTGAGTGAATGAGTGTGAGAGTGAGTGAGTGAATGAGTGTGAGAGAGAGTGAGTGAATGAATGAGAGAGTGAGTGAGAGTGAGTGAATGAGTGTGAGAGTGAGTGAATGAGTGAGTGTGAGAGAGAGTGAGTGAATGAATGAGAGAGTGAGTGAGAGTGAGAGAGTGAGTGTGAGAGTGAGTGAATGAGTGTGAGAGTGAGTGAATGAGTGTGAGAGTGAGTGAGTGAGTGAGTGAGTGTGAGAGAGAGTGAGTGAATGAATGAGAGAGTGAGTGAGAGTGAGAGAGTGAGTGTGAGAGTGAGTGAATGAGTGTGAGAGTGAGTGAATGAGTGTGAGAGAGAGTGAATGAGTTTGAGAGTGAGTGAGTGAGTGAGTGTGAATGAGTGTGAGAGAGTGTGTGTGTGTGTGTGAGTGAGAGAGTGTGTGTGTGTGTGTGTGTGAGAGCGCTGCTGTTGTTCTGTGGAGCTCAGTGTGTGTGTGTGTGTGTGTTTGTCCAGCTGAGGAGTGTCTGTCCTTCTCCTTCACACACTGCCATCGCTCCTGTCAGAGGAACAAGAGGCTGATCCTGATTTACCTGCTGCCCGTCAAGATGCTGCTGGTACAACGTCACTGGGATTCACACACACACACACACACAACACACACACACACACACAAACATGAAATATATCATACAGACCTAAAATTAAATCTTTGTTAAACTTCTAATAAGTTATGTTCATTTTATTTAAAAGTATGTACATTTTTTTATTTCAATTAATTAGACAGGATTTTTGATGACTAACTTCCTTGTGTTTGTCTGTCAGGGTCACATGCCCTCACATCAGCTGTTGAAGAAGTACGACCTCATGCAGTTCGCTGACGTCACCAAGGCTGTGAGGTAACACACATACACACACACACACACACACACTTCTGTAGATCCTCATCTTCTGCTTGTGTGTGTGTGTGTCAGAGAGGGGAACCTTTTGCTGCTCAATGAAGCGCTGGTGAAACACGAGACCTTCTTCATCCGCTGCGGGATCTTCCTCATCCTCGAGAAGCTGAAGATCATCACATACAGGAACCTCTTTAAGAAAGTGTGAGTGAACAACACACACACACACACATTCACACTAACCTGACCCCCAAACCTACCCATCACACAAAACTTTATGCATTTTTACATTTTTAATAAAACAGTATGTTTTTAAAGCCATTTGAAATACGAGGACTGAGGAAATGTCCTCATAAATCTCATTCATGTTGTAATACCAGTGTCATTATACACATTTCTGGCCTCATAAATCACACACTGATCTGAGTGTGTGTGTGTGTGTGTGTAGGTATCATCTACTGAGGACTCATCAGCTTCCTCTGGATGCGTTCCTGGTTTCTCTGAGGATGATGAAGGTGGAGGACGTGGACATCGATGAAGTGCAGTGCATTCTGGCCAACCTCATTTACATGGTGAGACGCATCACTTCCTGCTGACACGAGCGCATCACTTCCTGCTGCCACAAACACGCAGGACTGACATACAGTCAAAAACTCTTTCAGAGGCTCAATCTGTTGGTCTGTTACATTGTGCCATTTCAGGATCAAGCTTTCATTGAGTTACAGTTGTCAAGTTCAATTAAACCCTCAAAATATGAGGAAAACCTTTTGTTTTACTCTTTGATTTGCGCTTTATCTCAGTTAAGCGATTCTGAAGGTTCTAGCTGTTAATATTGTGTTCTCTCTGTCTCAGGGACACATCAAGGGTTATATTTCCCATCAGCACCAGAAGCTGGTCGTCAGCAAGCAGAACCCGTTCCCTCCACTGTCCAGCGTGTCCTGAGCACCAGCTCCCAGAATGCATCTGTTACCCACAGAACACAGCGTTTCTCAGTGTCATTCTCATTCTATGTCTGACCTAGTTTTTTTTATTGATTGTCAAATAAACGTCACACTGTTTTGTACTTATTTTTTTATTGTGCCAAAATATATTTAACCCTGATTTCTCATGCCTAAAGCATCTATACTGGGAAAAATACTGTGAAACAAGTTAGTCAAATAATTACAAAGAAACTGCAAGTAACACGTGGAATTAAACGTATGTTTAGTAGAAAGACTGAAATAGTATTATCTTGTAAAGCGTACTTCAATAATCATTGTTTTCTTTTGTATTTCTCATGTTCAGTGGTAATTCTCATGACGGTAATACAATATTGTCTAAACCACTAAAAACAAATACTATGATGATGTATAAATACTTCATTTAAAGGTGACGTGATTAATCTCTGCACCATTAAAAACTGAATTGCAAAAACAACTGTCCATCACTGGTCAGTCAGTCAGATAGCCCCGCCCCTTACACCACATGTGATTGGCTGAGTCAGAAATTGACATGTCACTCAAACATACAGATCAATGTTGCAGTGTTTTACTCTTCAGGAACCAAACCACCAGTGACTCGGATCATAAAACAGACTAGCTGTAAATATAACTTTCAAATGCATATTTCTATAATTTGACAAAATGCTGATCAGAAGTTGAGGGAGGGGTTACTTGCACAATATCATTCCTATAGTGTTTTGCAGTGAAATATGACCCACACATGAGATTCTCAGGTTCAGGGTTTGGGGAAAGTTACTTTGAAAAGTAATGCATTACAACGACATTGCGTTACTCTCTTAAAAAGAAGCTAATTGCGTTTCTCAGTTACTTTAAGAACAACCCTTCCAGCGCCGGTTCTGGAGAACAAGAACATGCAGGAAGTTTAACACTTCACCAATAAAAACAAAAATTTTTTGCTTATGGTTTAACGGAATCATCGAATTTCAGAAGCAAGTACATTGAGATTAAATGCATAAAAATATTTGTTTTTATTTAAAATATTTTGTTAATGGAGGTTTGCATAGTATTCAGATTTTATTCATTTTGAAGGGATATTGAATCTTTTTTGTGAGATGAGTAAATGCTCACATTTAGTCTAGAACTACAATAACCATCATGTTCTCACACACACACACACACACACACACACACACACTTGACACACGCACTTTCACGACTTTGATTTCTCTGCACATGAGGACAGGAGAGCTGTCAGTCAATAAATGTGAAAAAGTAACTAGCGTTACTTATTTGAAAAATAAAATAAAATATGTTGCCGTAAATTTGAAAGGTAATGCGTTACTTTACTAGTTACTTGGAAAAAAAGGGTTACACTTTATTATCATTGTTGCAGTGTAATTATATATTGTAATATTAAGCAACTACATGTACTGTAGGGTTAAGGTAGGATTTGGTTGAGGGTTAGTTGCATGGAATTATGCATATTTACTGTTATTACTATGGTAATGTAACAAGGACACTGTAAAATAAAGTGTTTCTGAAAAAAAGTAATCTGATTACGTAACTCAAGTTACACTGCTCAGGTTATTGGTGTCGTTTCTTCATCATCTTCATCATCATTGTCCCTGCTCGGAGGCGTGCAGCAGCGGCCGGAGCCAGTGCAGGTATCGGGACAGTTTGGTGAACACGAGTCCTTGATCACAGCCTCCGACTGACAGAGAAAGGCCCGTCAGGAACGCCGTCTTCCCCTCCACCGTCGCCACGGGACTCCCGGACTTCAGCTCACACCTGAAGGAAAACAAATTTATTAAAGGTTTAATTTAGATTTCCAATACTGTAGAATATAAACTGAGGAAGTTTATTAGTGCGAATTTTGTAAACTCAGAAACCCTGACGGGTCCCTGTTCCTGCTAGACATGCTGAGCAGGTGTGAATGTTAGAGCCTGAGCAGATAGCATCACTGAGACCATCACCTGTTGTTTTATAAGTTTTGTTTCTAGTGTCTCAGCATGTGAAATGACCTGCTGAGGGTCTCCTCCCCTCGCCTTTTGTCAGTGCGGGAAGGTCTGCTCCATCCTGTTCTCCTGGCTCAGCTAATTAACATGCTTTGTTTTGATGTATCCCCCCTCAAGGAAATTCCACCCCCTTGAAATGAATATAAGCTAAAAATGTATCATGTTTTAGTTAGACTTGTGACGACGCTTGGAAGAGACTACAGCAACTCCAGCTCGTGCTCAATAAAGAATCCTGGTCTTCGCTTCTGAGTTTCTACACTTGAGAAGAAATAAGTTCACTACACACCGCATCCGTCTGCTTTCAGACTCCTGTCTCTCCATGCAGAACATCTTGTTGGTCATTACGAACGTGAGGTTGAGAGCGTCCCGACAGTCGTCCAATGAGAGGTAAGCGTGTGTGGCTCCGCCCATGACCACGCCCCCTCGGCCGGCCCTCATCAGGACGTTCTCGCTGAAGTCTTTCTCCGGCAGGCAGAGCGGGACGATGGACATGTGCTCCGGAAGCGGATCCTTCAGCTCCAGGAACGCCAGGTCGTCCTCCGGACCGGACGAGTAGCGCTTGTGAGGCGTCCAGCTGGAGACGAGCAGCGCCGAGCTCCAGTCCCGGACCGCTGCAAGACAAGAGCACGGGCGCTTAAAGGGATCGTAAAAAGGAAAACTAGCCCATGATTTACTCGCCCTCAAGTCATCCTGGGTGTATATGACATTCTTCTGTCGGACGAATACAATCAGAGTTATATTAAAATTTTTATTCCTAGCCTTATAATGGGAGTGAATGGGCGTATATTAAAGGGGTCACGACATGAGAAACCAAATTTGCCTTGATCTTTTGGTATATAAGAGATCTATGTACTATTAAAACTTCCTGCAAGTTTCATAGCTTACATGTGATACAAAATGATTAACGTTAATAATTTATGCATAAGCAAGCAGCACTGACGTTAGCCAATCATAACAGTGGGCGTTAACACTGAACTCTTAAAGGGGAAACACCCCCAAAACAGACTGTTTGAATCAGAGGTGAGAAACAGGGTGGGACTATAACTATAAATACTATAGAATAAAACTATAGTAATACTATAATTGCACCAAAGGGAACATAATAAAACAAAATAAAAAAACATGTCATGACCCCTTTAAAATTTTTATTCCAAGCTTTATAATGGGAGTGAATGGGCGTTTATTAAGTCCATCATAAAAGTGCATCTGTCAGGCTGCTCTCACTACTGGTTATTCTGGGACTCTGGATGAGTGAGATCGGCCTGTGTTGGTATTGCCGGAGTTTCTGAAGCTCGTGTGACTCCGCCCTCTTCTGGACAGAGGCGGAGCTGAGGCTCATTTGCATTTAAAGGGACACACACAAAAACGGCGCGTTTTTGCTCACACACAAAAAAGGGGCAAATTTGACAAGCGATAATAAATGATCTGGTATTTTGAACTGAAATTTCAGACACATGTTGGGGACACCATAGATCTATAATACATCTTGTGAAAATGGGTATAATATGTCACCTTTAAAGTCACAATCCTTATGTTTTTATGTAACGGTTGGTTAGTGCTCACCGAGAGAGACGTGGCGCTCCGGCATCGCTGACATACACACGGCTGACGTCAGCACTGACTTACGGCCCACAACCACACCGTGACAGATGACATCACCGCTGCCGTTCACGAACCGCACCTGCACACATCATCATCATCATCAAGTGCTCTTCTAATTGGCTGAGTATGGTGTCCAGCGCTAGGGATGCTGGGTAACCCGGTCGATTCTCACCTCCCACGGGCATCGTCCATCAGGACAGAAGCTGGACGTCTCGGTCGTTCCACACGGGTTCTGAACTGAGAACATGGAGGAGGTCAGTGTCACATGTTGCACACTATGCAAATGAGCCACAGCAACGCAGCCAATGAGAAGACAGCCGTACCGTTTGGCGAGCAGCTCCTGCCGTTGCTGTGAAGCTTGAATCCGCGCGTGCAGAAGCATCGATACGCGCCCGCCGCGGGTCTGCAGAAGTGCTCGCACGCTAACGGCCCGGCAGTCGGACACTGGGATTTATCTGCAAAACATCATCATGAAGCTTCTGACACACTGAATGTGTCCATCACATGTTCACTAGCATCACTTTAGGGGCGTTTGCACCGGGTAGTTCTAGGAGTTATCCACCAGGACGGCTCCCCGAGAGCTAATACTTCCCATAGGAACGTTTTCCTGGTTGCGTTCGTAGAGCCAGTGACTCTGAAGTGACGTGAGACACTCGTTGATGTGAATTTATTTTGCCGGCGCTGAGAACGACTGAACACACATTCTCCTGTTCATCAGTTTACGATCTGTCTAATACGTTATTATATAGAACTGTTATACATAGAAAGTAGACAGTAATAAAGTTATTAGTGTATGCGTGTGTTGATGTCCAGTGTTCCTGAGCAGAAATATATAATCATGTCATAATCATAATCATTTCGTAGAGTTAGTTTCTGGAGTGAAATGTGCGTTCGGCCAATCAGCGAACACTGACGTCACTGTAGTCCCTATAGCGCTGGATTAGAGCGAGTCTGAGTAAATTAGTTCCTCTAAAAGGAGTTCCTAGAACTGACATCGTTCCCAGTACTTGCGGTGCGACACGCCAAACTCCGGGAACTTCCGCCAGTAGTTCCAGGAACTATGAAAAGGTTCCTCCGGTGCGAACGCCCCGTCCCTCGTGTGAATGATCTCACCGGTCTGACAGTCGGGGCCGGTGTACATGTCGGAGCAGGTGCAGCTGTATCCACCGATCCCGTCCTTACACACGCCGCTGTGCTGGCACGGACCCGAGCTGCACTGGTCCCCGTCTGAGCACGGGAACAACGGCAGAAAACATGAAGCTATACGCTAAAGAGAACAATACAATACTGTGTAGGCTACATGTAAAAGTGAAGAACTGAACAATGATAAATAGTGCAAAAACAGGTTAAAACTACACACTGCTCTGCCAAAAAAGTCACTGTTTGGTTACGGCAAATGGGTCTGACTGGATAATTATAGCAGTACCGCGATGACATCACAGTTTTCCCCAGAGCGGTTATATATAGCCTATATATAAATTAACTAAATTAATAACTTTTTAACAACAAAAATGAACCATCACTGAACTTACTGAAGCTGGACTGTGACACTATTTTCTTCTAGAAACAAACTTTGTTGCATTATTTTCCTGTTATCTCTGTAAAGCTGCTTTGAAACACTATTTAAATACAAACAGTGACATTTTTTTTGTTGGACCAGGCAGGCAGTGTATATGAGCTATCATATAATAGTCATTTCATTTAATTCAAGTATGATTAAACTTTCTAAAGGTCACTTACCATAGTATTTGGTCCAGAACTCATTCTTTACAGGGAAATAAAAAGAGTTGTGATGAGTGAAATTGTTTCAGCAGCATTTAGTTATTACTTTAAAAACAAAAGAAAACAAAAACATAATAATGACGTAGCCTACGAAGTCATAATTTTGACATGAAAGGTGGAATTTATGACAGAAAATGATCATTACGACATTTTTAATGTTAGAACTATGAACTGGTATGTCATAATTTCATGTCATAAATTGCGATTTATGAAAGCAATTTATTTCATGGAAACTGTCTTGGGAGGAGTCAATAGCGCGCGCTCAAGCAAAAGAGCGCGAAATTCAGACATCCCAGAATAAGATGATCCCTTACACATCAGGAACATCAGTCTGTCCTGTAATCTGCCACTGGTGAGTAGCGCTTCATTGTCCAAAGCCTGTGATCTATTTTCATAACCTCAAATATAATTATTGCACTGTATTCGCTCTAGTGCTGATGGGAGTGAAGAAAGGGTTGTTTTGTTGTACCGTTAAACATCACGTGTTGGATACTATAGGACGCGCCGCGTTTTTAACATGTTTAAATTTTAAAACACAGGAATTCTTTTACATTTTGATCGCGTTATTTAAAACCACACGCTCGTTCTGTGTGAACGGTTCACTGCAGTGTAAAGCCCTCATTACCTGTTCCGGCCAGCAGGTGGTGCTGTCAGTCAGCACGCGTCAATAAACCGGTTATTGATTCAAATAGCTGAAGGTGTTCGTTAAATTGATCAAATAAGTCCATTTAATTTTTTTTAGAAGCTGTGCTAAACAAAAACAAAAAAAACATGTTGTTTAGATACCTGCAGTTTAGGTGGTCATTATCTACACTATTATTTTATTAGCAGTAGCACCCCCAACAAAAAAAGTCCTTGAGTCACCACTGCCCTCCATGTCGACTGAGAAGTAGCCGCGATTCCATTGCAGATTTGCACAAAACTTTTGCGAGATTTTCTAAAAGTTGATAAAAAGCTATTGTGAAATGACAATGTTTTCATTAACTGATGTTATATGCGACATTGCGACTAAAAGGTTTTTTTTGTCCTCATGCGATAAGAAGTTGCGTATATCCGCCACCACACTAGCTATTATTTTTAATGGAAGGAGTCGCAGGCGTGTTATCCAGCGATAAGACTCTTATAAGTTCCCGTAATTTATTTGTTTAATGAAGAACTGTCTCATCTACTGTCCAAACACACGGCGGCATCTTTAAAGAACGATCGAATGTTACGTAGACCAGGTGACCTGTAAATGCAGAAAAACTATTTCCATTGCAGCTTTGCGAAATATTCCTTTTTCGAATTGCCTGAAAAACCACATACGAGCATAAAAAGTTTTTTAGCAATATTTGAGAGTTTTTCAGAAATGCATGCGTTTCCATTGGGTGTATTTTCAATTCATAATTTCAATTAGCGCAATTTGAAGGGTAATGGAAAGACGGTTATTGGTGTGTGGTGAGGGTCAGATATCGTACTGTCTTCTGGTCGTCTTCGAAGCATTCCCGGGCCTCTTCTTTACTGCACTTCTCCTCGATACACTCGCGCTCCAGATTCCCCTGCAGGATCTCCTCCAGCAGAAACACGTTAGCCCGTCTGGAGCGCAGGAGCAGCGAATTCGCCCGCTGGCGAGACCGAAACACTGAAACACAAATTATCGTGACCACAAACATCATCCCAGCTAACAAGGGGCACGTTTCCCAAAAGCATCGTTGGGCCAACTATGATCGCAATTTCCATTGAACTCTATTGGTAACGACGGAACTTGCGACCATACTTGGCTTTGGGAAACGCACCCCAGATTTGTTCTAAGAACAAAGTTACTTTTGAATGTTCTAAAACGAGTAGTAACATTTAAAAAACGTTAGATGAATGTCCAACTTACATGTTTCACAGCAAATGTTTCTGAAAACATTTTCAGAACACTATTAAAGACCAGATAACTTTGAAGAAATGTTCTGTTAAAGGATTAGTTCCCTTTAAAAAAAACTTTTGCTGATAATTTCCTCACCCCCATGTCATCCAAGATGTCCATGTCTTTCTTTCTTCAGTCGAAAAGAAATGAAGACTGAATGGCTGAAAACATTCCAGGATTTTTCTCCATATAATGGAATTCAACAGGACCCAAACGGTTCAAGGTCCAAATGACAGTTTCAGTGCAGCTTCAAAGGGCTTTAAACGACACCAGACGATGAATAAGGGTTTGTGTTCGCGTTCGTGACTCACGTAATACACAATTACGTTAAAAAAGGTCACGCGTCGGCGGAAGTACCGAGTCAGTGTTTACGAATGTGAGGAAGGAGGACCATATACACATATTCAAATGTCTTTGTGTCAGTTTATCATTTAAATGCCCATTTCGTGTGCGTATCCTGGGTGTTTTAATATTAAAAAGACTAAAAGAACATTTGTCTAGATAAGACCCTTATTCATCGTCTGGTGTCGTTTAAAGCCCTTTGAAGCTGCACTGAAACTGTCATTTGGACCTTGAACCGTTTGGGTCCTGTTGAAGTCCATTATATGGAGAAAAATCCTGGAATGTTTTCATCAAAAACCTTCATTTATTTTCGACTGAAGAAAGAAAGACATGGACATCTTGGATGACATGGGGGGGGGGGGGGGGGGGGGGAATTATCAGCAAAAGTTTTTTTTTTTAAAGTGAACTAATCCTTTAACTTTACTGGAAGAGCGTTTGTTCGTAACTTCACAAACTTGACAGAACGTCCCCTGTTCGCTGCGGTGCTGTGAAGAAATCAATGACGCACCTTTGACGAATCCACAGTCTTTCTGATCAGCGGTTCGAGGAACAACAACACGAGCAGTGAATGTCCTAAAAGCACTCTTTAAATCCGTTTGAGAGCAAAACTATGATCGAGAGGAACATGCACCCAATCAACAGGGAACGCTCAAAGTTATCTGGTCTTTAATAATGTTCTCAAAACATTAGCACAAAAACATTATTTATACTTCGTTCATGGCACGTGTTTTTCTTAAATATTTTAGTTGGTCGTTTTTTAAACGTTACTACTCGTTTCAGATCATTAGAAAGTAAAATTCTCATAATGTTTCCAAATGATCAACTGGAAAGTTTCCTTAATGTTTGCATAGAAAGGAAAAAAAAGTTTTTAAAACCTGGACGTTTGATACCTTTTCATAACTAATTATGAACATTAGCAAACCGTTGTGAGGTTATCTGGACTGATGATAATGGATCTCTCACCCGTGCGTTGATCCGCCGACAACACATGATGAATGATCAGCGTGAAGAACAGCACACGACATATCAGAGATTCCATCACGATCAATCAGCAGAAGCTCCTGACACCTGTCAGTCACGGATCATCAGCTCGTCTGTAGCTCCGCCCACAATCAATACTGTCAATCCACAAAGCGTCTTCTTCAGGATCAGCATTAACAGAAAATGATGCGATGTTGACGTCAGATTCATTCGTTGATGTGTTTTCGTGTGTGTGTGTGTGTGTGGTAAAAGGCAAACTTGCGCTGACTGCTTGTGTGTGCTCAGCGGTGTGTATCTGGACTCTAGTCTGTCAACATGACCTCTGAACTCTTCATCTGTGTGTTGGTCAACGCATCCAGAGCCTCCACACACACTGATGTTAGTCAACTCAATTTAATGTACTGTCTCTATCCAACTGATTTGTCCAATGTATTTGAATTTATCAAATAAAAAAAGTTTTCAACATTTGGGAAGTAGGTTAAAAAAATGTAAAAAAAAGTAAAAACAAGTTGAGATTTTTGTACGGCTGCCAATTTTAATTCTCGTCAGGAAACTTCATACGATAAGAATATGACAGAAACCGTTTATAAAATCAACTGTGTTTTCTTTATTAAAACTGTAGTCAACATGAAAAAGCATTGACAAATCGCTTTACCTCCATAATGTGACAAGATTTAATTAGAAATATTATATTACATAATTATAGTTATTATTTCATCAATGATGATTTGATTGAATAGGTACATGAGTAAGTTACATTTATATGAAAGATTATGAAGACAAAAATGGTTTTCTGTAGAATTCCAGCTAACATGGGACGTTTTCAGAACCTCCTGGCAAGATTATGAACAAACGCTCTTCCAGGAACATTAACAGGACGTTTTTTCAAAGTTATGTGCTCTTTAATAATGTTCTCAAAACATTAGCACAAAAACAGTCGTTCACTGAAAGCTTTTTAAATGTTACTACCCAGAGAACATTCAAAAGTAACTCCCATAATGTTTCCAAACTCATGAAATGGAATATGATCTCTTAAAGGAGTAGTTTTTTTTTTAAATGGAAATTATCCCATGATTTTCGCACCCACAAGTCATCCTAGGTGTAGCATCGCTTCTCTTCAGAAGGCCTTTATTAACCCCGGAGCCTGTGGAGCTTGATATGATGGACCGATGCATGATGGATAACTACAGAATCAGTTCTAATGCGCATGTGAACGCCATCAGCGTTTATCACAGGTTCAGATTAAAGTCTGTTTAGAGAGAACGCCGTCGTCTTAGCGGCCCCTAATTTAATAACAAATGATCATTTCGCCAGAAGTGAATCAATCAAAACTAACTTTAGCTGGAAATAACATTATTCAAGAATCGCTATAAAGCCAAAACAATCTCAGTTACCTTAAACTATATGTTTATCTCTGTAAAGCTGCTTTGAAACAATCTACATTGTTAAAAGCGCTATATAAATGAAGATGACATGACAGATGCACTTTTGCCTTTGCCTTTGGCTTGCTCAGTGGGGGATATTAAAATTAATTAACCAATCATTAATACCATTGATCAGCTCTACCAAACGTGGATGTTTTCTCCCACTAAGAAACGAACATTGTTATGTGTTTCGATTGATACTGTGAAGCTGCTTTGATACAATCTGTATCGTGAAAAGCCCTATATAAATATATTTGACTTAACTTTTATGAGCTTCATACTGTTGGTTGCAATTCACTGCCATTATAAAGCTTGGAAGAGTCAGGACATTTATTAATATAACTCTGATTGTGTTCGTCTGAAGAAGAATGTCATATACACCTAGGATGGCTTGAGGGAGAGTAAATCATGGGCTAATGTTCATTTTAAAGTGAACTACTCTTTTAACATTTGCATGGCTAAAAACCCCAGAAATTTTCAGGGAACATTCAGAAATAATGTTTTAATAACTTTATGGGAACGTTAGCAAATCATTCTTAGAATATGTTTTTGTTAGCTGGGATAAATCATCAACATGAATTAAGACCGTGTCGTGGTTGATTGACGTGGACTCGGACAGATCTGCGTCAGACTCTTCGTACAGGCGTCTGCCGAGGCAGCTCTCGCTTTGCTTTGGGTTTCACCAAGGCTCCCATCTGTGGCATGACTTTAGCCATGGCGTTTTGGATCCACTGGATGTACTTGGAAACCTGCGTGTAGATGCCGTACTTGCCCTTGCGTGCGCATCCCTCGCCCCAGCTCACCACGCCCGTCACGAACCACGTGTTCTTGAAGCGCGTCACATGCGGGCCGCCGCTGTCGCCCTGACACGCGTCTTTCTCCTCCTGGTCGTATCCGGCGCAGAACATGCGGTTGGAGATCCGGAACTGGCTGGACTCGATGCACGTGGCGCGGTCGACGTACGGCACCGCTAGCTTCTGAAGGACGGTGGACTGAAGCCCGCCCTCGCGCACGCGGCCGAAGCCGCTAACCATGCCGTTCTCCTGGCGCATTAGCACGCCCTCCGCGAAGTCGTGCTCCGGGAGGCACGCAGGGATGATGTAGTCGGTGAATGTGATGGGCTTGCTGAGCTTGATGAGGGCGATGTCGTTGTGGTAGGTCTGCGGCTGGAAGTTCTTGTGGATCAGAATCTCGTCGACGTCGTGGATGACCTCACGACCCTCTTTGACCAGCGTGTCATACTCACCTGACAGAAAGACACAAGCGCTAATGAACGCCCAAGAACAGATCAATGTAAATGTGTGCCTTGATTGCAATGCAAGTTAGATAAAAGCGTCTGCCAAAATACCCTTCGCAGGGAGTTTGATTGACAGGCAATCTGACCAATCGTAATCCGCCATTTTTGTCTGACAAAGCAGTCAGGAGAGTTAGTAGATTAACGTCGGTGGATTTGAACTTGAGAAATGGAGTGTACTGACGTCTTTCCACGGTTGAAACAACATTCCTTCTGATGTTCATTCATGTTTATTTGATGCTATTAATGAACTAGGAGGAAGAGATGATCGGTTCACGAGCGGCTTTAACTGAGCGATCTGTCAGACACACTAAAGAGCCACAAAATGGTATTTTATGTTTAAATTTCTTCATAAATGACAAAATTTGTAAGTTGAGACTTTGTTTCATATCAAAAGTAAGCTGGTCTGTCCTGTCTCAGCGTGTTGTCAGTGTCTCTGCTCCACGCTGTATTGTTCACTGCGTGAGAACATGGAGGGGCGTGAGAGAGGCGGGGCTTGTCGGACATAGCAACAGTAACTAAAGGGGGCGGGTCTTTGCGAATGGCCAATTGTGTCTCCTAGATGGCCATGAGGGTGAATAGAGACTTTTACTGAAGTCTCCCTCTCAGATGTTTCTCTTGAGAAAAAGACCCCTGAAATCTCACACAAGTTTTTTAGCTTTTAGTATGAATATGTTAGCCTTAAGGTGATGAATGAGCTGGGTTAGGGTTAGGGTGAAAATCTTCCAGTTTAGACACAAATGTTGAAGTGTAAGAAGTGTGAGATGTTCCTGTGAAAGCCGTACCTAAAACCACCCTGGTGGAGAGCGACTGGTTCATGCAGTGAGCGGCCGACAGGATGAAGTGCTGGTTCAAGATGGTGCCGCCACAGAAGCCGATGTTGTCTTCGTTAATGAGAAGAGCCTGAGGGAACGTCCCACGTCAACAACAACAGACTAAAACTGGCATATTTCATGTCTCCAAAAACTCAAGTAAACCCAGCAAGAAAATTTGCATTTAAAAGACGTCTCATGGTTCGATAACAAAGAAATTAAAATAAGTGAAGAAATTAAACCAAACACCTTAGCCTTATCATTTCACCGTCTCGGTTAACTGTAGACCCGATATATGTGTGTGTGTGTGTGTGTGTGTGTGTGTGTGTGTGTACCTGCCACGGACACTCTCCAGGAGGACATTGCACACCGTTGACGATTCTCGTGTCCCCTCCGGATGATTCGGGTAACACCGCCTCCTCCTCTACGATGTCCTCCTCGTTGAGGCCGAATAAGCTCGTCTCGTTAGCCGGCGGGGTTGTGGTGTTTCCAGCAGACTCGGCGTGCGCCTCCTCGTCGTTCTCAGGGTTGGAGATGTTTGGCGTCAGCATGAAGATGCTTCTGGTCTTCTGGGGATGAACGACGCCGCATTTGAAAGGATCTGAAACCAAAGGGTTATTTAACCCTCTTCCTTCCTCGGTCCTGTAACTCCTTTATTTTTGACTAAACCTTTAAATACTAGATTTAATCAATCAATAAACAGTCATCTAAGCACATTCCTCACATTCTTTCAACTTAAATTCAAAATAACTCACAATTTCATGCATAATTCAGCTCTAAATATCTTACATTGGGAGTCTTTGACCTCTTGTGGAAATATAATAATATAAGATGATATTTCATGACTCTAGATGGTCTTATATCTGTATATGGAGTAAATGACCTGTTCCTCTGGGTCCTAAAGCCAGTTTAGGTTGTTCTATGTGAACTGAAGCATTCCTCACATTCCCTTCATTCCTGAGAGTCAGATTGACCCGTGAGGGAAGCATTTGTTACTTTTAAAAATTTCAACCACAAAACTCGAATCCATAATTTTTTTATGTACTGTATGTATTTGTGGTTCAAATGCTACAAAAGTCCTGGAGTCTTGGACCGCTCTGATGAACACTCACACAAAAAAAAACAATTCCAGGTCAAAATGACCCAGGGGAAGGATGAAACTGGAAGATAATCTGCAGATAAACGTCTCGCTCACATCAGAACATCATTTACCGTTCGAGTGGCAGGACTTCCCGTCATCGCCCAGCTCGTAGCCTTTGGCACACGAACACACCGCACTCTTCTCCTTCAGCCTGCAGAAGTGATCACAGCCTCCGTTTTCTCTCTCGCAGAGCTGAGGAATCGCTGCAGAGAAACACAGTGTTCAGCGCCGGCGGTGTGATGGTGTGTTGTGTGATTACTGGACTTCACGAGGTCTTTACCGATCTCACAGTTGATGCCCTTGAAGCCTTGTTGACAGAAACACGTGTACGGCCCGATCGCATCTTTACACTCGCCACCGTTGAAACACGGCTGAGACAAACACGCGTCTCCATCTGTAGAAACACAACCGCTGGCATCAAGACTTACCTCACCGTTAAAGCCAAACCGAAGCGCAGGTACAGGCACTCACCGTAATACACGTGCCAGAACTCGTCCTGAGAGGGAAACAGAACAAATCAGAACAACAACAACAACACATCCGTCAGAACAACAACAACAACACATCCGTCAGAACAACAACAACAACACATCCGTCAGAACAACAACAACAACAACACATCCGTCAGAACAACAACAACAACACATCCGTCAGAACAACACATCCGTCAGAACAACAAAAACAACACATCCGTCAGAACAACAACAACAACAACAACAACAACAACACATCCGTCAGAACAACATGCATCTATGCACACCAGAAGCATTTAGCGGCGTGTTTTTCATTGGCGTGTCATTCAGACTCAATCATTGTTAGATTTCAGATGAATGGCGTCTCATGGTCTTTAAAGTCCATGTGGTTATTTTCAAAATATGTTAAAACAATTTTATTCAGATGGTTCAAACAGAAGTCAATAGTTCAACTCTGTCATGGGGGAAATCATAGTGAAATTAGTGGCATTCATTTTTAATAATGTTCTCAAATGAATTGGACGTAAAGTTTTTAAATGTTACTACTCGTTTCAGGACGTTCAGAGAACATTCAAAAGTAACGTTCCCATAATGTTTGAAATAAATCCAAAATAAAATGAAACTTTCCAGGGTTCCAGACTGCGACCAAAATGGTTGCATATGCGATGATTTTTTGAGAATGTGCAAGTAAAATTTTTATGTGGTCGCATTTCTGCGAGTGCATGGTCATGTACTACTCAGTTAAATTCATGCATGCGCAACAGAACGCCGTTGTATCAGCAGCCGCTGCAGTCCGTAACTTATGTTCAAAATGAACAAGTACATCATGAATCCATTTTCCAAACCGTGTTTTTGACGTATCCTGAATAACTACGGTATAATAAGTGTTTATATTCTGACTGTTTTACCCCGGGGTCGGCTCGGCTGTGGAGTTGACCAGTGACTGTGTGACTCGACATAGACATTAACGGAGAGAAGTAGCTAGTAGGATTGTAATATGTTTCGATGTGATTGATAATTAAATTAAATTAATTATTTAATAATCAAATATAACGACTAATAGAAAGTGTCACCAACGCCGCCTCAGATGCTTGTCAGAATGTGTGACTGTTGTGGTCGTGCTCTTCCTGGAACAACACACTGAAAACGGCAACTAAACCCAATGAATTCACAACGATTTAATAAAATAGTGTTCTCATGTTATGTAATATGACAGTCCCAAATTAATCATCGATATTATTAGTCATTGCTGCTTGAGCGGCGCGCGCTGAATGAATAACCGTTGAGCACTTTGCTAGCGTGTTATTTAACTCAAAGAAACGCATCCTATATGAGATTAATCAGACAAAATAAAGTAAATATAATATTACAAATCATATCTGCACAAAATGACGTGAATGCACAAGTGAACCTGAACTAATACGTGCCCTTCAGAATGACTCATGTTGTGGACGCGCTCTTCCTGGAACAACGCGGCAAAACCCAAATAATTCACAATGTTTTATTACAATATTGTTCTCTTTATAATGTTACGTAATATGACAGTCCCAATAGTCATTATTAGTCGTGCATTGCCGTTTGAGCTGCGCGCGCTAAAGATCACGCTTTAGCGAGAAAAAAAAAAGTGCGACCAAATCATATGTTGGTGCGACCAACTGAGAAAGTTAGTAGCACCAGTGCAACCAGTGGAAAAGTTAGTCTGCAGCCCTGCTTTCAGAAATGTAACTTAATGGGAACACTGTAAAGCCGAATAAGTTGGCAAAACTCAAATAATTTGAGGTAATCAGTTACATAGAGTTGTAACGTTCAAGTAAGCAGAACTTGCAGATTTTTATTTTGTAATCATACATTTTAATTGCTCTTAAGTTGAAATTTTTGAGAAAGCTAATTCATACACAACTTAATTTTCATGTAATTTCAGCTTAAATATTTGTTTTAATTGGTGACAGAATGCTTTGATAGCATTTGCACAACATAGCACTTGATAAATGTACAGCAATTTTAAAAATTTTTACATACACTGTTCTCAAAAGCTCATGCTCCTCTCGTCACCATGATGGTAACCCCCCCCCAAAACCCAACAAAACAGAAACTCTTAAACATTAAACACTACTAAATATCCGCACTTTAACAAAAAACCATTATATAACACTTAATTTTAGCATTTACTCTCCCTTTTAAGTGTCATGCCAAAGCATGCTAGTAAACAGAAATCCCAGCCCAGTTTCAACTTTAAATTGAAATAGAAACAAGTTCATAGAACTCATTGAACAACTTTGGTTGTGTCAGTTTTGTGAACTCAAAAGATAAAGAAAGTTCTAAATACTCATAAAAGTGAATTTGATGGAACTAATTTGTATAATTTAAGTTGGGCCAACTCAAACCAATTATTTTGAGCATTAGGGTTTACAGTGAATGTTATCAAAAGTTCCTAGAACATATTTTTATTAGCTGGGATATTAAAATTTATATTTAATTTATATAAAATATATATATTTTAAATGTAATTATTTTAAGTTGCACACAGTAACTGAGTGAATGTACTTATTTTCTTAAATGATGTGAATACTGAGAGAACAGTGTCTGCTTCGTGTTTTGGGCCTAGAAGTGGGAAATATGATTTCTTGAAAGATTCCAAGGAAAAATAAAGGATTGAATTGAGCAACCAAACCACAGACCGTCTTTTTCACATCCTCGAATATCTCCCTGGCCTCCTCGTAGCTGCAGCGCTCCTCCACGCACTCGCGCTCCATGTTCCCCTTCTTCGCCTCCTCGAAAAAGTGGTTTGCGCGGCGGTGGCGGCTCAGGATCTGACTAGCATCTCGAGTGCGAAGGAAGACTGGAAAAACACATGACCTCATCATCATCATCCTTATCACACCAAAGCCTCCCTCCTCCAGACTGATAGCAGAGGAGTGTTGTGAAATACACCAGAGCGCAGTTAAATCCCTCAGACATTGACTAGGCCTTAAAGAACGACAGGAACAGAGAAATCAGTCTTTAGTTTGTTGGAATCGAGACGACACTCACCTTGCGAGCACAGCCCGTGCGTTAGAAACAAGCACAGAAAGTTCCAGAAGACCCAAGACATGGCCGGTTGTCAGCGTTTAGCTGTGTCCCGTCAGGAGCGTTCAGAAGTCAGAGGGGAGGTCAGTGAACCGAGCGCTGGGCGGGAGAGAGCAGGGGGAGGAGAAGCTTCAGCGCAGAGATCATCAAACCCAGATGAGCAGAAGCTTCAGCACAGAGATCATCAGACCAGGAGAGTGGGAATCCCAGATGAGGAGAAGCGGAGGATCCTCAGGGAATTACTTTGGTGTTTCTCACACAAAAAATCAGAATTATTTTTAATATCACAGCGTCTATTCTAAATGATTTATGGGTGTTTTAGTAATCTTCAATCAGAATAAGTTCCTCTCTTCTCCGATGATGTGGGTGGGGCAATCTGTCACTCACAGGAGATCAGCCAATAGCAAACCACAACCATCCAATCAGTTCCACATGGACACAATCAAGCCCAGCCCACAGACACAATCAAGCCCCGCCCACGGACACAATCAAGCCCCGCCCACGGACACAATCAAGCCCCGCCCACAGACACAATCAAGCCCCGCCCACATGTGTTCTTGTTCCTGAAGCGCTTCACTCGATATACGACACAACAGAGGAGAAAAGACCAGCGCAACGCCACTTTCATGACGACTGAGACAGTATGTCTCAATACTGTCATTAGCCGCATTTCCATTACAGATTTGCGCAAAACTTTTGTGATATTTTTTAAATGTCAATATAAAACCATTGTGAAATGACGGCGTTCCCAGTATCCGATGTTATGGATGAATTATCCTCTCATGATGAATCATTCCAAACATCATGTTAGTAGGTTTACGTATATCTCAGGAGTCGTGTGTGTGTGTGTGTGTGTGTGTGTGTGTGTTATACAACATTAATGTCAAGGACAGACTCTTATACTGAGAGCGGCTCGTATGAGGAGTTTCTGGTGTTTCTCCTCGTTTCTGCTTCAAGACCTATTCTGCTAAAGTGACTTATAAATGCACAAAAACAGTTTTCATTCCTTTTTCGAAAAAACACCTCATGCGAGTGTAAAAACTGTTTTGCGATATATGGGTGTTTTTTGCGAAATTGACATGTTTTCATTTCACAATTTCAATTTGCGCAATTTGAAGGGTAATGGAAACGCGACTAGATGCCTAGATGCTTTTTTCCACACAACAAGCGATTAAAGGGTTCATGGTGATAAAACATCCTCTTGGTCAATTGTTTGATCATCTAAAGCTGGTGATTTTCAGTGTTTCATGAAGAAGTTCACAGAGATGAAGTTGAGCCGTTAACCGGAATATGAGAACCTTATCTTAGTTTTATCAGACTTATATAATGCCCAGAAGAGAGGTCTGGCCTCGCACAGGGTCACGTCTGGTGTATGATTAGACCAGAGCAACATCTGCAATACAAAATCAATGCAGTTCCAGTTAATGACTGTCTAACGTCCCTCAAACACGCATGACAAATGCACACAAACACAAGGCTCAGAGGGACTGTTTTATTCCAACGCTTATCTCACACTCTTAAAAATAAAAGTTTCTTTATTGGCATTGATGGTTCCTTGAAGAACCTTTAACATCTTAAAAATAAAGGTTCCAAAAAGGGGTTCCCCAAAGAACCTTCAGTGATCAGTTCTTAAAAAAAAAAAAAAAATGGAACTCAACTTGGTTTGATTCTCTAGCAAGTCCAAATTATTTTGTAAAATGTATCATTTGTATGAAATAAAAAATGTTAAGTGCAGTACATTTGCTTTACAGAAAACTCTTTTACACTTTCATTCTTTACATGCGTTCACTTCTGCAATAATTTGCTGAGTGTCTTTTCTAAAGCGACCAACAGAGTTTACAGGTCAAGAACTGACCCCTGAAGGTTCTTTGGGGAGCCGGAAGTGCTTCTGTGGCGAAACCTTTAACCTCAGGAGACCCACCGGTATTATTCAACCCCTCAACGGGAGTTTTCATAACCATTTATGGTTTTATAATGGACAGATGCACTTTTATGATGGACAGATGCACTTTTATGATGGACGGATGCACTTTTATGATGGACAGATGCACTTTGATGGACAGATGCACTTTGATGGACAGATGCACGTTTATGATGGACAGATGCACTTTGATGGACAGATGCACTTTTATGATGGACAGATGCACTTTGATGATGCACTTTTATGATGGACAGATGCACTTTGATGATGGACAGATGCACTTTTATGATGGACAGATGCACTTTGATGGACAGATGCACTTTTATGATGGACAGATGCACTTTGATGGACAGATGCACTTTTATGATGGACAGATGCACTTTGATGGACAGATGCACTTTTATGATGGACAGATGCACTTTTATGATGGACAGATGCACTCTAATGATGGACAGATGCACTTTGATGGACAGATGCACTTTTATGATGGACAGATGCACTCTAATGATGGACAGATGCACTTTGATGGACAGATGCACGTTTATGATGGACAGATGCACTTTGATGGACAGATGCACTTTTATGATGGACAGATGCACGTTTATGATGGACAGATGCACTTTCATGATGGACAGATGCACTTTTTTGATGGACAGATGCACTTTGATGATGGACAGATGCACGTTTATGATGGACAGATGCACTTTGATGGACAGATGCACTTTGATGATGGACAGATGCACTTTGATGATGGACAGATGCACTTTTATGATGGACAGATGCACTTTGATGGACAGATGCACTTTGATGGACAGATGCACTTTTATGATGGACAGATGCACTTTGATGGACAGATGCACTTTGATGATGGACAGATGCACGTTTATGATGGACAGATGCACTTTGATGGACAGATGCACTTTGATGGACAGATGCACTTTTATGATGGACAGATGCACTTTTATGATGGACAGATGCACTTTGATGGACAGATGCACTTTGATGATGGACAGATGCACTTTGATGAACAGATGCACTTTGATGGACAGATGCACTTTTATGATGGACAGATGCACTTTTATGATGGACAGATGCACTTTGATGGACAGATGCACTTTGATGATGGACAGATGCACTTTGATGGACAGATGCACTTTGATGATGGACGGATGCACTTTGATGGACAGATGCACTTTTATGATGGACAGATGCAGTTTGATGGACAGATGCACTTTGATGATGGACAGATGCACTTTGATGGACAGATGCACTTTGATGATGGACGGATGCACTTTGATGGACAGATGCACTTTGATGATGGACAGATGCACTTTGATGGACAGATGCACTTTTATGGACTTCAAAACAGAAACAGCCATTCACTGCCATTATAAAGCTTGGAAGATCCAGGACATTTATAACTCTGATTGTATTCGTCTGAAAGAAGAATGTCATATACACCTAGGATGGCTTGAGGGTGAGTAAATCATGGGCTAATTTTCATTTTTTGGTGAACTATCCCTTTAACAGGTCAAGAACTGATCCCAGAAAGGTTCTTTGGGGAACCGAAAATGCTTCTTCAGTGGCGAAACCTTTAACCTCGGGTAAAGACAACAGGAGACCCACCGGTATTATTCAACCCCTCAACGGGAGTTTTCACAACCATTTCAATCCATTTTAAGAAGTTAGCCACTTTGGTGTAAATCCCGTAGTACCCCGGCCGATGGCAGCCTTTACCCCACGACACGACGCCCGTGAGGAATGAGGTTCCCTCGTAGCGCGTGACTAGCGGACTTCCGTCATGTCCTCGGCAGGACTCATGTTCGCCCACCATGTAGCCCGCGCAGAACATGTTAGCAGTGACGTTCACGCGGCTGCTCGACACACACTGATCTGTGGGCACTAGCGGGACGCTGAGCCGCTGTAGAGCGCCAGACGACGGGGCGCTCAGGCCTCGTGATGAGTGGATGTTGTGCCCGGCGGTTCGCTTGCTCCATCCGCTGAGCGTGTGGAAGCGTACGGCTACGAGCTCGACCTGTGCTAGCTGTGCTGTGGGCAAGCATACGGGCACAGCGTACGCTGAGCGCTTCAGGTCTTCATGAAGCTTCAGGAGGGCCAGGTCACTATCCAGTGACACGGGGTCGTAACTGTCGTGGATAACCACAGCAGAAACATCATACGCCTCCTCTGGGCCGTCCATCACATCCAGGTCATGATCACCTGAGGACAAACAACTGCTGTAAACAAAACTGGAACTGAGCGGAACAATGACACTATGGACGTTATTCACAGCAGCGCCATCTTTGATTTCTAACGGGAATGAAAGCGAGGCTTTGAGGGATAGACATACATCTCTTCTGTGGGTTATTCTATTATTTAAAGGTGCAGTGTGTACATTTTAGCGGCATTTAGTGGTGAGGTTGCGAATTGCACCCAACAGAAGTTATGGTGGCCGTCGCCAGTTAAGCAATGGTGCTTCTTTACAGATAAATTAAGGAATTAGGTTTTCTTAATTATTCAGTAAAATTATTTGTTATTGCGAATATTATTGTTACTTGTTCATCATTGTGTCAGTGTTTTATTCGCTGACTTTAGCAGCTTTTTTGTACGAAGAACTACAAAAGAGTGAGGAAACGCGTTTGTCTGTTCAGGGCCACCATATAAACATGTCGCTGTAAGGAGACCCGCAGTGTGTGTAGACACAAATGCTCATTCTTAGATAATAAAAACATAACGCTTCATTATGTAAGGTCTTTATACACCACTAAAAACATAGTTATGAATATGATATTGCATTTCTGTCAACAGATCCTCCTAAATATTACACAATACACCTTTAATTTTTTTTTTTTAATCATTGTTCTGCTTACGAAAACACTGCAAAAACATCTTTCCAAGACACTTCCGTAGGCAAAAAACTTTACAGGTGTTTGGCCGGAAGCTAGAATTTTACTTTGTAACGTGTTAAATATGAATATTTTTCTTACTCAAACTCATAATTTTGCTTCAGAGGGACTTTATTAACCCACAGGAGCTGTTTGGAGTTTGTTTATCATGGACAGATGCACTTTTATGAGCTTCAATCTGTTGGTTGCAATCCACTGCTATTATAAAGCTGGGAAGAGCCAGGACATTATTAATATAACTCTGATTGTGTGCGTCTGAAAGAAGAATGTCATATACACCTAGGATGTCTTGAGGGAGAGTAAATCATGGGCTAATTTTCATTTTAAAGTGTACTACTCTTTAAGCAGCGAGTTACGGTGTTGTATGGGAAACACACGCCTGTACTGTATAAAACGCTGTAGAAATAAATGAGTTGATCAACACCTGTGATAACCTTCAGACGCCTCAGGTCCTTCTGATGAACGCAGTGAGCCGCGGTCACGACCCAGCCGTCGTCCAGGAGAGCTCCTCCACACACACTCTCTCCGTTATAATCTATCAGCGCCTGGAGGCCGAGAACACACTCGTCATCGGATCACTTCTGCTCGGGACGCGGCGACGAGCACGTTTACTGTTACCTGCCAAGGACAGTGACCTCTGGGACAGCCAATCCCCCCCGCACGCTCTGCGCTCGCCGTCTGAAGCGGGATCTTTCCACATGGATATTTAACTGCAACAAATCAGTTTAAATAGAAAAGGTTTGGCAAGAGAAACATTGAATGTTGAAAAGTGCCTGAAAGTTAAAGTGCCCATATTATTTTAAAGGATCCTAATGTTGTTTTGGCATCTCTAAAAACAGGTTCACATGCATCCAAGATCAAAAAACTTTAATTCTCTCATAATCTCCACTGCAGCATCAGCTCTTTTCTCTCAGTGTCTGAAACGCTTCCATCAGGGATTCAGTCTCTCTAAGCCCCGTCTCTCTGAGAGCTGCTCTGCTCTGATTGGTCAGAAAGCAAACGCTCATTATCATATCTGAATCTCAGCTCTTGATCACAGTGATAGAACAGTAACGATGGCGTGGGTTTTACCGTATCAATCTCAGAAAACAGCGTCTTCTCGACACCAACAACAGAAACCAAACTCTTCAGTCTCAGATACACTACAGTGTTTGAGGGCGGAGCTAAGAGACGATTGGCTCTGCCAATCAGAACCAGAGGCGGGCATTATGCAAATTAGTTACAAAACTACAGGTTCGGCAGGAAGTAGAATTACTGACGACTGGTTTCAGTTCAGAATCACTTTCTTTTGGGAGACAATAACTTGATTGATCTTTGCAGAACTTTTACATTCAAAAACATCTTTATTACACACTACACTATGGCTTGCTTAGTTGGGGACATTTAATTTAATATTCAACAATATTATTGATCTCCTGCATTATATGAGAACTGAGCTGAGCTGGACGATGACATCACGGTTTTCTCCAGAGCGGCTACATAGTGAAGTGAACTAAATTAATAACAGAAATGAAGCATCACAGAACTAACTTAAGCTGGACTGTGACGCTATTTTCTTCTGGAAACAAACTTTGTTGCATTATTTTCCTGTTATCTCTGTAAAGCTGCTTTGAAACACTCTGTGCTGTATAAAGCGCTGTATAAATAAAGCTGACTTGATTTGAATTGACTACATGAAAGGTCATATTCAAAAACAGCATTAAAGGGGCACTTTAAATAAGTTTAGTTTGGAGTTTGAAAGTTTAAAAGCCTTATGTACTTTGAGATTCTAAGTTTATATATTCTACCCACCTTGAGCAACACAGGACGTCCCATCGGCCCCCAGTGAGTATCCGGCGGCACAGCGGCACGAGCGCCGGGCTCCCGAAGCCTCGCAGAACTGCTCACAGCCTCCGTTCACATGAACACACTTCAGCGTCTCCTCAAACCCTGCCGGGGAAAACACCCATGAGCTTCAGAAGAACACGCTGCTGGTTATTTCTCACGGCCACGTACCTTTCTCACAGTATTTTCCCTCGAACCCCTCCAGACACAGGCAGTAGTAGGTGCTCGCCAGGTAAACACACGTGCCGTTGTTCTTGCACGGATTGGTCAAGCACGGCTCCTTAGCTTACATAGATGATTACATGTATAAATCAACCAAATGTTAAAAAAGATTGGTTTGTAGTAATGAATATGAAAACACCTGTATTTTGGGTGGGAATTTAATGCATCTTGAACTGAGCTGAAACATGGAAGCTTGTTTCCACCACAGAATAAAAAATTTAATTGCGACTTTTTATCTCACAATTCTGACTTTATTTCTCAGAATTGCATGTTTATATCTCACAATTCTGACTTTATAACATGCATTTGGGAGATATAAAGTCAGAATTGTAAGATATAAACATGCAATTCTGTCTAAAAAAGTCAGGCTTTTTTTACCCTAAGAATTAGACTTTATAACTCGCAATTGCGACTTTATATCACGCAATTCTGACTTTATCACACAAATGCTTTTTATAAATTCAGATTTGCGAGATATAAACATGCAATTCTGAGAAATAAAGTCAGAATTGCGAGATTTAAACTCGCAATTGTGCAAGATAAAAAGTTGCAATTATCTTTTAAAATGTTTTATTATGTGGCCGAAACAAGCTTCCATGTAAACAAACACCTTTTAAACAAACAGAACCTTTGACTTCAGGTCAATAAATCAGTTATGATTATATAATACTGTGGTCAGTGGTCACAACTCTACAAATAATAAGAACAATGTCAGAAAGATTGTCTCAGTGAAAAGCACTTATTTATACTGATAATTGACAACAGTTTTTGAGGAAACTGTTTATTTTTTGTGGGTCACATTTATTTTGCCACATTAGGCTACTCACCGGAGTAACTCAACCAAAACTGTTTCTGCAAAAGAGAAACAAAACGAATTTGCAAAGTAACTTAAATTAAAATAATATGTCTGATGAGTAATGATATTAAATCATATCTGAGTGAGTACCGTCTTCGTGTCGTCCTCGAACACCTCGCGCGCCTCCTCGTAATCGCAGATTTCTTCGATACACTCGCGCTCGAGATTCCCGCGCTTCATCTCCTCAAGAAAAGAGTTCGCGCGCCTCACGCGCTGCAACACAGAACTGGCGCCATCTTTGTCAAGAAATACTGGAAACAATGAGGAACAGAGGTAGAACATAAGTAGTTTGATACACACGTTATATAACAGGCGGTCTATGTTGTTATTGATAAACGAGCGACACGAACACTCCCGATAGAACTTCTTTCATTGTAACGGGAGAGTTATATTAGTTTGTGTTGCTCGCAATTCTTACCACCGATGGATCCGTGAAATATCAGGACACACAGCAACACAACAGCACAAGTGTTCATGTTCACCTCCGGACACACGCGTGGTCAAAGATTCCTCAGAATCCTGATGGTGAGAGACTGAAAATAGTCGATCGACCGGGAGCAAAGGGCTTCTGGCTGTGAGATTCACTCAGACACACTGATAATGAGTAATCAAACTTATGATTGGACCAGGCTTTGATTTTAAAGTCATCAACAAAATGCACAACTCTTATTATTTTTATGGAATACTGCAGCTTTACTCTAAATGATTTATCGGTGCACATCATTATTATCGTAGCAAACCACAACCATCCAATCAATTCCCCACGGACACAATCAAGCCCCGCCCACATGTGTTCTCCTTCCAGAAGTGTTTCACTCGATATACGACACAATAGAGGAGAGCAACTTTATGCTGACTTTAAAAATCACACACAAAGTATTTTTGAAACAGTACTAACCGTATAATGTGAGAAACCACTTATTAGCCTGTGTTTAACTAAGCATTACACCCTGTCCTAACCAGACGCCACACTGTGATGCAATAAAATGCAGCTTTTCCATGTTAATCAGAGTTCCTGTCCTAATGAGCCACAATGTTAATGCACGTTTTATTCTTCCTTTGTATTTATTTACCCTGTTTATTTCTTCAATGCTATTTATTTCTGCCTGTCGTTTTTACATTTCTGTATGCATTTCTGCCTCATTATGCAAATGAGGAGGGGCTGTGTCTTAAGGGGTCAACTTCTGCCCATTGGTTGGTTAGCATTTTACAGCATCGGTCGAATCTACATGGCTTTTCCCCGCCATAAAGCATTGTTTAGTAATGTCAAACTCAGCAGGCAGACGTTCAGTGTCCGACCTCTTAAGGGAAGCTGCTAATAGACTGGAAGAATTAGAACGCTGTAAGTTTGAGATCTGAAATGTTTTTCTGTGGTCCTTGAGTTAAGAAGATGGGCCGCTTCCTCAAGATCCTAAAAAACGACATTGTCGACATCTGTGTCCATGTGTGCCGCTAACTGAAACACACGTTCTGTCAGAGTGTCCAAACGAAAAATAATAAAATCAATACTTATAACGTTAGCATTGTTTTCAAAAACAGTTGCTAAATGCCTCAGCTCACTGACAACTTCATCATAGGTAGCCATCTTTGTTGTGACTGTGGCCGGTGGCATGTAGATTCGACCGATGCTGTAAAATGCTAACCAACCAATGGGCAGAAGTTGACCCCTTAAGACACAGCCCCTCCTCATTTGCATAATGAGGCAGAAATGCATACAGAAATGTAAAAACGACAGGCAGAAATAAATAGCATTGAAGAAATAAATAGGGTAAAAAAATACAAAGGAAGAATAAAACAGACAAAAATATTATAACATGCACATAAATAAATACTTTAAAAAATAAGTAATTAATAAATAAAGTTGAAGATTATAACAGACAATAAATAAATAAGGTAATTATTACAAAGGTGAATAAATAAAGAAGCTAATTAAAAGAGATATATACATTTATGTCTCACTGTATAATTTAATTTCTACCAACATTTATTTGTTTTTTGTATTTTTTGGGGCAATTAATTGTATGCTTATTTATTTATTGAGCATTTATTTATTTCTGTATTTATTTTTAAATATGGTAGAGTTGGTCCTCCATAGGTCCTGTAACAACAACATACAAAGTATATGGTGAATATATACTCACGAAAAATGTGCATATAAACCAAATAAACACAGATAATTTTCATTCTACTGAATTGTTTATTTGTGAATGAGGTAATGAAGGATTGAGAGGATACAAATGTCAAACAATGAAGAAATCAGACATAATCAGACATAAATAGAGCAGCGCTCAAATTAAGAAGCTTTAATTCCTCTTAGAATTCGCCGTATGTGCATTGATCCACTGCAGATAGTTGGAGACATTCGTGTAGATGCCGTAGGATCCCGGACTACTTTTATCACTACCAATTTCAAAGATGGACTTTTTTGATGGACAGATGCACTTTTATGATGGACAGATGCACTTTTTTGATGGACAGATGCACTTTTTTGATGGACAGATGCACTTTCATGATGGACAGATGCACTTTCATGATGGACAGATGCACTTTTATGATGGACAGATGCACTTTCATGATGGACAGATGCACTTTTTTGATGGACAGATGCACTTTCATGATGGACAGATGCACTTTTTTGATGGACAGATGCACTTTTATGATGGACAGATGCACTTTTTTGATGGACAGATGCACTTTCATGATGGACAGATGCACTTTCATGATGGACAGATGCACTTTTATGATGGACAGATGCACTTTGATGATGGACAGAAGCACTTTCATGATGGACAGATGTACTTTGATGATGGACAGATGCACTTTCATGATGGATAGATGCACTTTTATGATGGACAGATGCACTTTTATGATGGACAAATGCCCTTTTTTGATGGATAGATGCACTTTTATGATGGACAGATGCACTTTTATGATGGACAGATGCACTTTCATGGTCTTCACATTTTTTCCAGCCATTCACTGCCATTATAAAGCTTGGAAGAGCCAGGACATTTTTTAATATAACTCTGATTGTATTCGTCTGAAAGAAGAATGTCATATACACCATGGCTTGAGGCTGAGTAAATCATGGGCTAATTTTCAATTTTGGGTGAACTATCCCTTTAACGCTTCACTTGAGTAGAATTCGCCGTATGTTGGTGGATCCACTGCAGGTAGTTGGAGACGCGCGTGTAGATGCCGTAGGATCCCGGTTGAGCGCAGCCTTTCCCCCAGCTCACGATTCCCAGCAGGAATGTGGTGTTTCTGTAGCGGGTCACTAGCGGGCCGCCGCTGTCGCCTTTACACGAGTCCTGCTTTCCCTCGATGTACCCGGCGCAGAACATGTTACCAGTGAGCGAGAGTTTGCTGCTCGTCACACACTCCTGCGTGCGAATGCGCGGCACCTGGAGTCGGCGCAGTAACCGTGAGGTGGGTCCGTCCTCGCTGCGTTTGCCCCACCCGCTCACCGTGTGCTTGCTAACGGCCCACAGCACGCGCTCCGCCATGTCGCGCACCGGCAGGCACACAGGCACGGCGTACGCGCTGTAGACGACGGGGCTGCGCAGACGCAGCAGGGCGATGTCACTGTCGGCGGTCTCCGGCACGTAGCCGGGGTGCATTAGCATCTCCTCCACCTGGATCACCTGTTCTGTGCCTTCGTCCACCTCCACGTCGTGCTCACCTGAGTCACAGTGCCACAGAACAACAATAATTAGTTATTAACAATCTTAAAGGGGTCCTATAATGCCCTTTTCACTGATGAGTGTGTATGTGAAGTTGCAGCTTTAAAGGGACACACACAAAAACGGCGTGTTTTTGCTCACGCCCAAAAAGGCAAATTTGATGAGCTATAATAAATGATCTGGTATTTTGAGCTGAAATTTCACACACACATTCTGGGGACACCATAGATTTATATTACATCTGGTGAAAAGAGGGATAACATGTCACATTTAAATGCAAATGAGCTGCTTCTCTCGGCACAGAGGGCGGAGCTTCAAGAGGTTGTGTGTGTGTTAGGAGCTCCGATTCCCTCACACACACACTCAACATTTAAAAAACTTTTAGTCTTCTATGTTCAACCCTGATGTTATATATCTGATGTGGAATTAACTATCTTCAAGTCATTGATTAGCATATTCTTTCATGATAATCTATAAATCACGTTCCGGGGGGCGGGGTTTATGTAAATGTTAGGGTTAGTGATGTCACTAACCCGTGAAGAAGCTCGTGTAGTTCCAGATGTTTGTTGTAGTCCTTAAAAAGCGATTTCTGTAAAAGCAAATATCTCCCTTTGCTCTGAACTTTGAGTGTCGTAACTTTCCAGATGTTGTTTATGACCACACAGCAACATTACACACTAACTACAGTTAGAAAAATGAAATCATAATCAACCACCCCTTTAACAAATACATTCAAACTTTCTCAGGCTTTTTTCTGTTATTAAAATATTTAGAAGAATTCTGTCATCAGTTACTCACTCTCATGTTAACTTTCGTTCATCTTTGAAACCCAAAGGAATATATTTATAGATCTTCGTCAGAGTTTTGAGTGAATAGACTTTTAATGGAGGGACAGAAATCCTCAGATTGTAATAAAAACATCTTCATTTGTGTTGAACAAAAGGCATGTGGGTTTTGCAATGACATGAGAACTAATGACAGAATTAAAATTTTTGGGTGAATTAATCCTTTAACAATTACTTGTATAATAAGTAATTATGCAAGTAAATTGTCGTTTAATTAATATGAATGACACAATTGTCAGCTACGGGTTTGTTAGACTGCAATAGTTTGACGGTTTACTGTTTACATATCACTGATTGACAAACAACGCGTCCTAATCAGACACGACAAAATCAATAAAAAATCACAGCCAATCAGAAGAGCGTGTAAGAATTCTGCTCTGAGAGCGACTGTACCTGCGACTATCTTGAGGAACTTGACTTTGAGTTTCTCTAAACAGTGAGCGGCTGTGAGGATCCAGGTGGGTTTAAAGATCACCCCTCCACAGAAGCCCTTCTCGCCGTACTTCAGCAGCACCTGTCCACACACACACACACACACACACACACACACACACACACACACACGTGTCTGACGGTAATGACACATCAACATGTGTGTTTGTGACGGTGACCTCTGTACCTGCCACGGACAGTGACCTTTAGGACATTCGGCTCCACCAACGATTCGAGCCCTCAGATCCTCCCGAAGGCTCGTAGCAGAACCTCCACCCTGAAGAAGAGGAACCTTCCCGCACGGAAAAGCGTCTGTAACACACGGACACTTATAATGGTTTTATTCTAAACTAATTAGACAGTTTTCTATGTAATTAAAAGGATAGTTCACCCAAAAATGAAAATTAGCCCATGATTTAAATTTCCCTCAAGTCATCCTAGGTGTATATGACATTCTTCTTTCAGACGAATACAATCTGAGTTATATTAATAAACACCCTGACGCTTACGAGCTTTATAATGGCAGTGAATCTGTTTTGAAATCCATAAAAGTGCATCTGTCCATCATCAAAGTGCATCTATCCATCATAAAAGTGCATCTATCCATCATAAAAGTGCATCTATCCATCATAAAAGTGCATCTGTCCATCATAAAAGTGCATCTGTCCATCATAAAAGTGCATCTGTCGACGTATCGCGTCACACGCATCACACACATGACCAGCGTCGGCCAATAGGGAGCCTACGGGTGACGTAACACTACTGACGAGGCCAACAGAGATGGAAATGAATAGTTGAAATAAAGTCGTTATTTTTGTTTGTTTTTGCACACAAAAAGTATTCTCGTTGCTTGATAAACTGAAGATTGAGCCACTGTAGTCACTTGGACTATTTTAACGATGTCTTTAATAACTTTTCGGGGGAACAAGTTTCAGTCCCTTAGAAGCCTATGGAGGAGTGATCCAGCTCTCAGATTTAATCACAAATATCTTAATTTGTGTTCCGAAGATGAACGAAAGTCTTACGGGGTTGGAACAACATGAGGATGAGTAATTACTGACAGAATTTTCATTTTTGGGTGAACTAACCCTTTAAAGGGAAGCTAAAACAAGAACATGTTTTGTGATATTCTCACCGTGTGTCAGGCAGTTCTGACCATCTGGCCCTGAGAAATAGCCATCGGCACAGGAACAGTTGCGCTGGCCGTCCTCCTCCGTGCAGAAGTGTTCGCAGCGGCCGTTCTCATGCAGACACGAGTCAGGAACAGCCTTCATCTCTGAGGAGTCAGAGGGACACGCTCTCCTGAGTCACGAATCCTTCAAGGACGCTTTACTCTTTCTGGACGCCAAAGTCTCTTCAGAAAAGTTTCACTTTTTCTTTGTGAAAGTTTTTGAAGCACAAATCCCTTGTTCTTTACATTAGATATGGTTGATAAACGATTCTATACTGCAAAATTAACATAGTATAATATGTAACCAGTTTAAACACAAACTTGCAAAAACTAGTTTACTTCCTCAGTCTTGCTCTCCAGTACAAAAGTCATAACCCTTATCAAGATATGAAGTCTTGTTTTCTGAAAAATGTATCAAAATTGTGTATTTGTGCTAATATGCAGAGTCAGAAAAATAATCTTGTTTTCCCTTTGAATTAAGTTTATTTTTCTGACCCCATTAGCAGATTTGTTCTTGTTTTAAGCAAAAACTCACTGAATATCTTCAGTCATTTTGTTTCGCCAGTAAATGCATCTTGATTTAAGAATGTTTAGATATTTGTGCTGAAAAACAAGACAGAAACACTGAGGAAGAACATATTTTTTCCAGCATTTTTAGCAATTAAAATTATACACTTAACGATGACACTATGGACGTTATTCACAGCAGCGCCATCTTTGATTTCTAACGGGAATGAAAGCGAGGCTGTGAGGGATAGACATACATCTCTTCTGTGGGTTATTCTATTATTTAAAAGTGCAGTGTGTACATTTTAGTGGCATCTAGTGTTGAGGCTGTGAATTGCACCCAACAGAAGTTATGTTGGGCGACAGGAAGTGATGTCGCCAGTTAAGCAATGAGGCTTCTTTACAGATAAATTAAGAAATTAGGTTTTCTTAATTATAAGTAAATGATCGGCTATTTTGCTGAGTCTTGCTGAGTGAGTGAGTCTTGCTGAGTGAATCTTGCTGAGTGAGTATTGCTGAGTGAGTCTGAAGAGTGAGTCTGAAGAGTGAGTCTGAGGAGTGAGTGAGTCTGAAAAGTGAGTCTGAAGAGTGAGTCTGAAAAGTGAGTCTGAAGAGTGAGTCTTGCTGAGTGAGTCTTGCTGAGTGAGTCTGAAGAGTGAGTCTGAGGAGTGAGTGAGTCTGAAAAGTGAGTCTGAAGAGTTAGTGATTCTGAAAAGTGAGTCTGAAGAGTAAGTCTGAAGAGTGAGTCTTGCTGAGTGAGTCTTACTGAGTGAATCTGAAGAGTGAGTCTGAAGAGTGAGTCTGAAGAGTGAGTCTTGCTGAGTGAGTCTGAAGAGTAAGTCTGAAGAGTGAGTCTGAGGAGTGAGTGAGTCTGAAAAGTGAGTCTGAGGAGTGAGTGATTCTGAAAAGTGAGTCTGAAGAGTGAGTCTGAAAAGTGAGTCTGAAGAGTGAGTCTTGCTGAGTGAATCTGAAGAGTGAGTCTGAGGAGTGAGTGAGTCTGAAAAGTGAGTCTGAAGAGTTAGTGATTCTGAAAAGTGAGTCTGAAGAGTGAGTCTGAAAAGTGAGTCTGAAGAGTGAGTCTTGCTGAGTGAGTCTGAAGAGTGAGTCTGAGGAGTGAGTGAGTCTGAAAAGTGAGTCTGAAGAGTTAGTGATTCTGAAAAGTGAGTCTG
Organism: Semotilus atromaculatus; assembly: GCA_031834385.1. NCBI lineage: Eukaryota > Metazoa > Chordata > Actinopteri > Cypriniformes > Leuciscidae > Semotilus > Semotilus atromaculatus. The sequence goes on from JAULUF010000087.1 coordinate 628,827, forward strand.
AAGAGTAAGTCTGAAAAGTGAGTCTGAAGAGTGAGTCTTGCTGAGTGAATCTTGCTGAGTGAATCTGAAGAGTGAGTCTGAAGAGTGAGTCTGAAGAGTAAGTCTGAAGAGTGAGTCTGAGGAGTGAGTGAGTCTGAAAAGTGAGTCTGAAGAGTGAGTCTGAAAAGTGAGTCTGAAGAGTGAGTCTTGCTGAGTGAGTCTTGCTGAGTGAATCTGAAGAGTGAGTCTGAGGAATGAGTCTCAGGAGTGAGTCTGAGGAGTGAGTGAGTCTTGCTGAGTGAATCTGAAGAGTGAGTCTGAGGAATGAGTCTCAGGAGTGAGTCTGAGGAGTGAGTGAGTCTTGCTGAGTGAGTCTGAAGAGTGAGTCTGAGGAGTGAGTCTCAGGAGTGAGTCTGAAGAGTGAGTGAGTCTGAAGAGTTTCTCACCGCGCTCGCAGAAGCGTCCGCTGAAGCCCGGCGCACACAGACACGTGAAGGATTCTGCGTTCTGACTCGAGCACAGCCCGTTGTTCTCACACGGGTTTGATGCGCAGTGATCTTTAACTGCAGACGGACATAAACATTCATCTTAATTACGCAGGAAAAAGTCATTTAGCAAAAAGTCACGTATCTTTAAAACTCACCATCGTAGATCTTCCAGAACTCATTCTGTGTGGAGACATTAGTTAGAGGCATCTTTACTCATGTTTCAGACGCAATGTCACATAAGAGCCGGACTACATAATGTTCTTACACTAGTATCAGAGATTTTTTGTTTTTTTTTATTTTATTTACCTTTAAATTGCTAGATTTTATCAATAAATAATAAATATAAAAAAATAGTCATTTAAGCACATTCCTCACATTCTTAAATTCAAAATAACTCACAATTTCATGCATAACTCTTTTAATTCAGCTCTAAATATCTTACATTGGGAGTCTTTGACCTCTTGTGGAAATATAATAATTTAAGATGATATTTCATGACTCTAGATGGTCTTATATCTGTATATGGAGTAAATGAGCTGTTCCTCTGGGTCCTAAAGCCAGTTTCTTCAGTGCGCTCAGACACACATGTACACATTATACAATAGTTTATTGGTGAATTTTTAGCATTTTTAGGTTGTTCTATGTGAACTGAAGCATTCCATTCATTCCTAATGGAGTCAGATTGACCCGTGAGGGAAGGATTTGTT
>JAULUF010000087.1:632500-655000 GCA_031834385.1 Semotilus atromaculatus
GGCGAGGCGCAGCAGAGCGATGTCACTGTCAGCGCTGGAGTGGTTATACCGCGGGTGGACCAGCACCGCAGACACCGCCCTCGTCTGCTCCGTGCCCTCCTCTCGGTCCAGGATGTGCTCGCCTGCAGGAGAGAGGAGATCTGAGACGAGGAACAGTAATGATCTTCTGGACCGAGCCCTTCCTGTGTTCCTGTTCTAGAAGCGCTGCACTCGGATATCCGGCACAGTAGAGGAGAGGAGCGCAACATGCCAGAATAATGATTCTTATATGGCATCACGAAGGTCAAGTGGGAGAAGATGGAGCTTTGAAACACTAAGGGCCCTATGCTAATGATCTAAGCTCATGGTCTACAGCGCACGGCGCTAGCGCACTCAGTGTGTGTCCGAATCCTCAGTGTGTGTCCGAATCCTTAGTGTGTGTCCGAATCCTTAGTGTGTGTCCGAATCCTCAGTGTGTGTCCGAATCCTTAGTGTGTGTCCGAATCCTTAGTGTGTGTCCGAATCCTTAGTGTGTGTCCGAATCCTCAGTGTGTGTCCGAATCCTTAGTGTGTGTCCGAATCCTCAGTGTGTGTCCGAATCCTTAGTGTGTGTCCGAATCCTCAGTGTGTGTCCGAATCCTCAGTGTGTGTCTGAATCCTCAGTGTGTGTCTGAATCCTCAGTGTGTGTCCGAATCCTCAGTGTGTGTCCGAATCCTCAGTGTGTGTCTGAATCCTCAGTGTGTGTCTGAATCCTCAGTGTGTGTCTGAATCCTCAGTGTGTGTCTGAATCCTCAGTGTGTGTCTGAATCCTCAGTGTGTGTCCGAATCCTCAGTGTGTGTCTGAATCCTCAGTGTGTGTCTGAATCCTCAGTGTGTGTCTGAATCCTCAGTGTGTGTCCGAATCCTCAGTGTGTGTCTGAATCCTCAGTGTGTGTCTGAATCCTCAGTGTGTGTCTGAATCCTCAGTGTGTGTCTGAATCCTTAGTGTGTGTCTGAATCCTCAGTGTGTGTCTGAATCCTCAGTGTGTGTCTGAATCCTCAGTGTGTGTCTGAATCCTCAGTGTGTGTCTGAATCCTCAGTGTGTGTCTGAATCCTCAGTGTGTGTCTGAATCCTCAGTGTGTGTCTGAATCCTCAGTGTGTGTCTGAATCCTCAGTGTGTGTCTGAATCCTCAGTGTGTGTCTGAATCCTCAGTGTGTGTCTGAATCCTCAGTGTGTGTCCGAATCCTCAGTGTGTGTCCGAATCCTCAGTGTGTGTCTGAATCCTCAGTGTGTGTCTGAATCCTCAGTGTGTGTCTGAATCCTCAGTGTGTGTCTGAATCCTCAGTGTGTGTCTGAATCCTCAGTGTGTGTCCGAATCCTCAGTGTGTGTCTGAATCCTCAGTGTGTGTCTGAATCCTCAGTGTGTGTCCGAATCCTCAGTGTGTGTCTGAATCCTCAGTGTGTGTCTGAATCCTCAGTGTGTGTCCGAATCCTCAGTGTGTGTCTGAATCCTCAGTGTGTGTCCGAATCCTCAGTGTGTGTCTGAATCCTCAGTGTGTGTCTGAATCCTCAGTGTGTGTCTGAATCCTCAGTGTGTGTCTGAATCCTCAGTGTGTGTCTGAATCCTCAGTGTGTGTCCGAATCCTCAGTGTGTGTCCGAATCCTCAGTGTGTGTCTGAATCCTCAGTGTGTGTCCGAATCCTCAGTGTGTGTCTGAATCCTCAGTGTGTGTCCGAATCCTCAGTGTGTGTCTGAATCCTCAGTGTGTGTCTGAATCCTCAGTGTGTGTCCGAATCCTCAGTGTGTGTCTGAATCCTCAGTGTGTGTCTGAATCCTCAGTGTGTGTCTGAATCCTCAGTGTGTGTCTGAATCCTCAGTGTGTGTCTGAATCCTCAGTGTGTGTCTGAATCCTCAGTGTGTGTCTGAATCCACTTCTGCTGCTCTAACGCCGGGACAAATGGTTGGCGCTCCCGGCGCTGGTCTAAAAGGGTCATCCCTATTCTCTTCATGAGTAATGTGTGTGTGTCGTCTCTATTCTCTTCATGAGTAATGTGTGTGTGTTGTCCCTATTCTCTTCATGAGTAATGTGTGTGTGTTGTCCCTATTCTCTTCATGAGTAATGTGTGTGTGTTGTGTCTATTCTCTTCATGAGTAATGTGTGTGTGTTGTCCCTATTCTCTTCATGAGTAATGTGTGTGTGTTGTGTCTATTCTCTTCATGAGTAATGTGTGTGTGTTGTCCCTATTCTCTTCATGAGTAATGTGTGTGTGTTGTGTCTATTCTCTTCATGAGTAATGTGTGTGTGTTGTCCCTATTCTCTTCATGAGTAATGTGTGTGTGTTGTGTCTATTCTCTTCATGAGTAATGTGTGTGTGTAATAAGCAGTGTGTGTGTGTGTGTGTGTGTGTGTGTGTGTGTGTGTGTGTGTGTGTGTGTGTGTGTGTGTGTGTGTGTGTGTAATAAGCAGTGCTCATGTTTATATTACATTGTGGGGACCAAATGTCCCCACAAGTATAGTAAAACCTGAAATCACCTACATTGTGGGGACCAGTCAGCGGTCCCCATGAGGAGAACAGCGTATAAATCACACTAAGTAATGTTTTTTGAAAATGTAAAAATGCAGAATGTCTCCTGTGATGGGTAGGTTTAGGGACAGGGGCAGTGTAAGGGGACAGAATATACAGTTTGTACAGTATAAAAACCATTATGCCTATGGAGAGTCCCCACAAAGATAGCAAACCAGACATGTGTGTGTGTGTGTGTGTGTGTAATAAGCAGTGTACGCATGTTGGCACACATTACTAATGCGCTCAGAGTTTCCATAAAGTAAGAACGAGTTGAGTGATTTTGTCGTGATGTAAACACAGAGTCAGTCCTCACCGACGGTGACGTGTAAGATGGCAGGATCCCGGTTCCAGACACAGTGAGCCGCCGTGAGGATCCACTGGGAGTCCACAAGAACTCCACCGCATTTATACACTCCAGAGAGCTGCAGTGAAGCCTGCGGAGAACACACACACACACACACACACACACAACGGTTCGTTACCGTTTCCATGAAGAACCTCTGACACACAGTCACATCACATCTTCAACATTTCTCACATTACTAGTTTATTCGCTATAGTTTAGAAAATGGTAATAAAACATGAGCAGAACTCGGAGTTAAACTCTGTCTGAACAAATGCATCTTGGTAATGTCAGATCACTTCAGCAAAACATGATCAGCTCAAAGTGTCCGAATCATTTCTGCTCCCAAATGTCACTGGTAGTCCCTGTATGAAGAACTACTGGGTATAATATTTCACAGTTCTGCTCTCCTCACTTATCAACAATATCAACAATTATATCTGGAGTCTGAATAATGTTTGGTTTGACTGTATTGAACCTTTCCTTTCCACAAAAGCTTCTTAAAATGTTCTTCACACTAAGAAAAAGTGTTTTTTTTACTGAGAGGTTCTTTGGGGAACCCAGAATGGTTCTTCGAATCACTGAAAAACGTCCCGGGTTACGTATGTAACCCTAGTTCCCCGAAGGGAATGGACGCTGCGTGGAAACGCGGTGGGAACGCCTCCAGCGTAGTGCGTCTGAAGCATGAATGAAATCAGTCAATGGCGAGACGGAACGTAGTAGGCACCCTAACTATAAAGCACCCCTAGAAACACAAGCGAACAGCTTCTTGATGTAACTGAAGCAAGCGATAACGGGGATGCCGGGAGTATGGCAAAGACACGCAGCGTCCGTTCCTTCGGGGAACTAGGGTTACATACGTAACCCGGGACGCTCCCCTTCAGTGAACTACCGCTGCGTGGAAACGCGGTGGGAACGCAATACCCACATCGCCATACGAGCAAGTCTCCGTAGTAGTGATGGGGACGAGACCGCCTCTGCCGAGACCGAGTCTTTGAAGGGTCGAGTCCGAGTCTGCTGTTTTTCAAATACAGTCGAGTCTGACGCCCGTTTCACACACTCCGTTTGCAGTGCGTATGCGGTGCATATTTTTTTTCCGTACCCATGTTAACAGGTAAGAGCTTTCACACTGCACGCGGGTGCGGTCCGGCGATCCGTTCCAGGAGAGGTGCGGATACAGCAGAGATCGTTTCAGAACCGAGTCTATTCCTGCTGTGCTGCACGCGCTGAATTAAAGTGACAGCGCATAGTTCATGGTCAAAATGAACACAAATTGACATGAAAATTTGGTAATTTCATCATAAATGTATTCAATTAAATAAAATGTATAGTAATTAGTAATTTATTATATTTATTCAATATAATAAATAGTAAAATTATGCAAAAGAAAAGGTATATGAGTCTGCCGTTTTTGTCAATTTTAAGTTTTAATTTAAAATGTTTGCGATTTTAATATAAGTAGCCTACATATGGTTCAGTATGTTACCTTGCTTGAGCAACTTAATATATAATCTATATAGAAGTAATGCATTGAATAAATCGTTATTTAAATTGTGTTTAAACGTGAATATGTCAATTAAAGTGTGTAGCCTATGTGTACAAAGATAATCGCACTGGTGTGGAATCGCAACTTTTTTAAAATAAAAGTTGCTAACTTCTGAATTTGAAATACAAATAGTGCGTAAATATGCTTGTTTGTGTTTGTGGTAGCCTACAGCCGCGGATCAGTTGCGCACTGCAAACGCAGCATGAAAGCTCTATAGCGCTGCTGCTGCTGTACCGTATACGCACCCCAACACGCACCGCATACGGACTGGACACGGAGTGTGTGTGAAACGGCCGTTAGTCAAGACCGAGTCTTTGAGGAAGCAAGTCCGAGTTGAGATTTTGTCTCGACATGTCAGTTTTGATATTAATGATTTAATATCACCCCAGTGGAAAAAAAAATCTCGAGGACTCAGTCTGAAATTACGAGTCCTTCTCCCACTGTGGTCCGAGTCAGAGTCAAGACCGAGTCTTTGAAGGAACAAGTCCGAGACGAGTCTGAGAAAGCAGAAATCGGTCTCGAAAGTACTACATCACTCAGTAGTGTGTAATCAGGGCGTACAGGCTGACGAAAGAACTTGCGCCCCAGGAGAGGAGCTAAAATCAAGACTATAAAACCTGTCGAATGTGTGCGGTGAGGACCAGCCTGCCGCATCACAAACGTCCTGAAGAGAAACTCCTGAAAGGAGAGCTTTAGAAGTAGCCATACTCCGGGTGGAATGAGTCCGTACAGCCAAAGGTGAAGGCTGACCGACCGACTCGTAAGCAAGTGAGATGGCCTCGACCACCCACTTGCTCATCCTTTGCTTAGATGTAGGCCACCCCTTATTGGGAGACCCAAAACAGACAAACAGCTGTTCAGACTTCCTCCACAGGGCAGCTCTGTGGACATACACATCTAGAGCCCTGACTGGGCAGAGCAAATTAAGTTTCTCCTGGTCCGACGTTAGAAATGGAGGAGGACAAAAAGCCTGCAGTATGACAGGTCTAGCTACAGTAGTTGGAACTTTTGGAACATAACCTGGCCTAGGATAGAGGAAGGCCTTAGCCATGCCAGGTGAGAACTCCAAGCACGAGGGGGCAACCGAGAGTGCTTGAATGTCTCCAATCCTTATCAGAGACGAAATAGCAAGCAGGAAAATAGTTTTGAGAGTGAGGAACTTCTCGGAAACCTCTTCAAGGGGCTCGAAAGGAGCTAGGGAGAGACCCTCTAAGACAATGGCCAAGTCCCATGATGGCACCCTCGTGCGTACTGCTGGCCTCAGCCTCAGAGTGCCACGAAGGAAGCGAGATATAAGTCGGTGTCTCCCAAGAGAAAATCCACTCAAAGGGGCGTGGTAAGCAGCCAGGGCCGCCACGTATACCTTCAGTGTGGAGTAAGAGAACCCCGTGGAGAGACGATCCTGCAGGAACTCCAGCACTGTACCAACCGGGCAGTTAACTGGGTCCTGTTGGTGCTCTCCAGTCTCCACACCAAGAGGTGAAAAGTTTCCACCTCGCAGCATATAGCTTCCTTGTAGCGGGAGCTCTGGATTGGAGAATGTTCTCAACGACCTCAGCCGAGAGACCGGACTTGATGAGCTGAGCCCCTCAGAGGCCAAGCCCACAGTCTCCATAGCTCTGGGCGGGCGTGAAGGATCGACCCACTCGCCTGAGATAGTAGGTCCCTCCTGATCGGAATCTCCAGGGGAGAGCCGTCGAGAAGGGACACAAGGTCGAAAACCATACTCGGGCCGGCCAGAACGGGGCTGTCAGGAGTAGGCTGACCCCGTCCCGGCGAACCCTCTCCAGAACTCCTGGGAGCAGAGCAATCGGGGGAAAGGCGTACAGACGTGACCTCGGCCACGCCTGTACCATAGCGTCCAGCCCCAGAGGAGCTGGAAGGCTGAGAGAGAACCACAGAGGACAGTGGGATGTCTCTCGGGAAGCGAATAGGTCTACCTCGGCACGACCGAAACGTTCCCAAAGGAGCTCCACCACATCGGGTGAAGTCTCCATTCCCCGGGCCTCGGCCCCTGCCTCGACAGGGTGTCTGCCTCCCGATTCAGATACCCCGGGAGATCAGAGCGATCGCCGCGAGCGCAGCGTTCTTAGGGGAAAACACTCGCAATCAGCCCTCGAGAGCGACTGGGCATGCTGCACTCCCAAACAAGCAACACACAGCTGGTGCGAATCCCCACCTGTGATGTAACGTGTACAGGGGGAACACATTTTCTAAAATGCTGCTCGCTCGTCACTTCTTCTTTCTCTCTGTTCATTTTTTTTAATTTTTATATATAGTGGATATATATAGTGAAAACTCCTGCCTAGTAACAACTAGAAACAGACAAACACGAAATAGACAGATTTCAAACACACACAGAGCGCTGCTGAAGTAACAGAAGCTGTTCGCTTGTGTTTCCAGGGGTGCTTTATAGTTTCCTGGTCGGTGACGTCACTCTCCTACTACGTTCCGTACATTCATGCTTCAGACGCACTACGCTGGAGGCGTTCCCACAACGTTTCCACGCAGCGGTAGTTCCTGAAGGGGAACACCCTTTGGTGTAAAGAGAGATGTCTCCTGCTGATGATCACCTGCCACGGGCACTGCCCCTTCGGACACACGTCCCCCTTCACTATCCTGGGACTCACTCCCTTCTGCACCGGACGGCCACACGGGAAACCCTCTGAGGAACACAGCATGGGTCAGCACAGCACAGCACGGTCAGATACATCACATGCACAGCATGGTCAGATACATCACATGCACAGCACGGTCAGATACATCACATGCACAGCACGTGTCCTTACCGCTCAAAACTAGAGGACTTTACTGTGATCCCGCGCATCAATGTGCACCGGACCCATCCCAATATATCACAGTGGGCCAGAAAAGAGTGTGTGTGTGTGTGTGTGTGTGTGGATGATGGGCAGGTTTAGGGGTAGTGTTAGTGTGTGTGTGTGTGTGTGTGTGATGGGCAGGTTTAGGGGTAGTGTTAGTGTGTGTGTGTGTGTGTGTGTGATGGGTAGGTTTAGGGGTAGGGTTAGTGTAAGGGGATAGAATATACAGTTTGTACGGTATAAAAATCATTATGCCTTTGGAGAGTCCCCACAAAGATAGCGGACCAGACATGTGTGTGTGTGTGTGTGAGACGCACCCTGGGGCACGCAGCTGCTGTTGTCCGTGTGCAGTGTGTATCCAGGAGCACAATCGCAGCGATGGGTCGAGTCACTGGTCTCCACACAGAAGTGATCGCAGCCGCCGTTCCTGTACAAACATCCGTAGGAACTCGCTGGGAACATCTCTGTGGGACGACAGGATTTACAGATGAGTAGATGTTCATCTGTGTGACGCTGCTGATGTGTGTGTGTGTGTGTGTGTGACGCTGCTGGTGTGTGTGTGTGTGATGCTGCTGGTGTGTGTGTGTGACACTGCTGGTGTGTGTGTGTGACGCTGCTGGTGTGTGTGTGTGTGTGTGTGTGTGTGTGTGATGCTGCTGGTGTGTGTGTGTGTGTGTGAATGTGTGAATGTGTGTGTGTGTGTGACACTGCTGGTGTGTGTGTGTGTGTGTGTGTGTGTGTGTGTGTGTGTGTGCGTGTGTGTGTGTGTGTGATGCTGCTGGTGTGTGTGTGTGTGTGTGTGTGTGATGCTGCTGGTGGTGTGTGTGTGTGTGTGAATGTGTGTGTGTGTGTGTGACACTGCTGGTGTGTGTGTGTGTGTGTGTGTGTGTGTGTGTGTGTGACGCTGCTGGTGTGTGTGTGTGTGTGACGCTGCTGGTGTGTGTGTGTGTGTGTGACGCTGCTGGTGTGTGTGTGTGTGTGACACTGCTGGTGTGTGTGTGTGTGTGTGTGTGTGTGTGTGTGTGTGTGTGTGTGAATGTGTGACGCTGCTGGTGTATGTGTGTGTGTGTGTGTGTGTGTGTGTGTGTGTGTGTGAGACGCTGCTGGTGTTTGTGTGTGTGTGTGTGTGTGTGTGTGACGCTGCTGGTGTGTGTGAGTGTGTGTGTGTGTGTGTGTGTGTGTGTGACGCTGCTGATGTGTGTGTGTGTGTGTGTGTCACCTTTGTCACAGTGTCGCCCCTCGAAGTTGATCGGGCAGATGCAGACGTATGTGTTCTTCTGATCCACACATGTGGCCCCGTTCTGACACGCGGCCGACTGACAGAAGTCCACCTCTGAAGAGACAAAGACACACAGCATCAGAACACACTGAGGGGTCAGGTCGTTGCTATGGAGGTCTGAGTGGTTGTCAGGTCGTTGCTATGGAGGTCTGAGGGGTTGCCAGGTCGTTGCTATGGAGGTCTGAGGGGTTGCCAGGTCGTTGCTATAGAGGTCTGAGTGGTTGCCAGGTCGTTGCTATGGAGGTCTGATTGGTTGTCAGATCGTTGATATGGAGGTCTGAGTGGTTGTCAGGTCGTTGCTATGGAGGTCTGAGTGGTTGCCAGGTCGTTGCTATGGAGTTCTGAGTGGTTGCCAGGTCGTTGCTATGGAGTTCTGAGTGGTTGTCAGGTCGTTGCTATGGAGGTCTGAGTGGTTGTCAGATCATTGCTATGGAGTTCTGAGGGGTTGTCAGGTTGTTGCTATGGAGTTCTGAGGGGTTGTCAGGTCGTTGCTATGGAGGTCTGAATGGTTGCCAGGTCATTGCTATGGAGGTCTGAGTGGTTGTCAGATCATTGCTATGGAGTTCTGATTGGTTGTCAGATCGTTTCTATGGAGTTCTGAGGGATTGTCAGGTCATTGCAATGGAGTTCTGATTGGTTGTCAGATCGTTGCTATGGAGTTCTGAGGGGTTGTCAGGTCGTTGCTATGGAGTTCTGATTGGTTGTCAGATCGTTGCTATGGAGTTCTGAGGGATTGTCAGGTCATTGCAATGGAGTTCTGATTGGTTGTCAGATCGTTGCTATGGAGTTCTGAGGGGTTGTCAGGTCGTTGCTATGGAGTTCTGATTGGTTGTCAGATCGTTGCTATGGAGTTCTGAGGGATTGTCAGGTCATTGCAATGGAGTTCTGATTGGTTGTCAGATCGTTGCTATGGAGTTCTGAGGGATTGTCAGGTCATTGCAATGGAGTTCTGATTGGTTGTCAGGTCGTTGCTATGGAGTTCTGATTGGTTGCCAGGTCATTGCTATGGAGTTCTGAGGGATTGTCAGGTCATTGCAATGGAGTTCTGATTGGTTGTCAGATCGTTGCTATGAAGTTCTGAGGGGTTGTCAGCTCATTGCTATGGAGTTCTGAGGGGTTGTCTGGTCGTTGCAATGGAGTTCTGATTGGTTGTCAGATCGTTGCTATGGAGTTCTGAGGGATTGTCAGGTCATTGCAATGGAGTTCTGATTGGTTGTCAGGTCGTTGCTATGGAGTTCTGAGGGATTGTCAGGTCATTGCAATGGAGTTCTGATTGGTTGTCAGATCGTTGCAATGGAGTTCTGATTGGTTGTCAGATCGTTGCTATGGAGTTCTGAGGGGTTGTCAGCTCATTGCTATGGAGTTCTGAGGGGTTGTCTGGTCGTTGCAATGGAGTTCTGATTGGTTGTCAGATCGTTGCTATGGAGTTCTGTGGGGTTGTCAGGTCGTTGCTATGGAGTTCTGATTGGTTGTCAGGTCGTTGCTATGGAGTTCTGTGGGGTTGTCAGGTCGTTGCTATGGAGTTCTGATTGGTTGTCAGGTCATTGCTATGGAGTTCTGATTGGTTGTCAGGTCATTGCTATGGAGATCTAAGTGGTTGTCAGGTTATCGCTATGGAGTGGTTGTCCGGTCATTGCTATGCAGTTGCTAAGGAATTAATTTCTAACTTTCAAATTTTATGTGCAACATTAAAAAAAGTATTCAACAACTTTAGCATGTAACTACTGATGAAATGCAATGTATAGTTGTATCAGGTGTGTGTGCAGCATGTAAGCACTGGTTCACCTGTGTATCTCTTCCAGAACTCCTCCTGAAACACAACAGGAGAGCGTTAGATCTGCATCAGCTCTTCTGTGAAGGAACCGCAGGCTACCGCTAGTTTAGCTCACCAGTTGATCGGGGACGCTGAAGATCTCCCGGGCCTCCTCGTGCGAGCACACCTCCTCCAGACACTCCCGCTCCAGATCCCCCAGCTTCAGCTCCTCCAGGAACGAGTTCTCCCGTCGGACACGCGGCCGGAGCGCCCGGCTGGCCTCGGACCTGCTGAGGAACACTGCAGAGGACATTATAAACATGGATGAGAAGCACACAAACACAGCCGGATCCGGGCCGTATCCAGACCAGATGGAGGATCTGCGCCTGGACACGTCCACAACACACACACACACACTCCAGACCAGATGGAGGACCTGCGCCTGGACACGTCCACAACACACACACACACTCCAGACGAGATGGAGGATCTGCGCCTGGACACGTCCACAACACACACACACACACACACACTCCAGACCAGATGGAGGACCTGCGCTTGGACACGTCCACAACACACACACACACACTCCAGACCAGATGGAGGATCTGCGCCTGGACACGTCCACAACACACACACACACACACACTCCAGACCAGATGGAGGACCTGCGCCTGGACACGTCCACAACACACACACACACACTCCAGACCAGATGGAGGATCTGCGCCTGGACACGTCCACAACACACACACACACACACACACTCCAGACCAGATGGAGGACCTGCGCCTGGACACGTCCACAACACACACACACACACTCCAGACCAGATGGAGGATCTGCGCCTGGACACTTCCACAACACACACACACACACACACACACACACACACACATGTCTGGTTCGCTATCTTTGTGGGGACTCTCCATAGGCGTAATGGCTTTTATACTGTACAAACTATATATTCTGTCCCCTTACACACACACACACACACACACACACACACACACACACACACACTGCCCCTGTCCCTAAACCTACCCATCACAGGAGACATTCTGCATTTTTACATTTTCAAAAAACATTACTTAGTGTGATTTATACGCTGTTCTCCTCATGGGGACCGCTGGCTGGTCCCCACAATGTAGGTGATTTCAGGTTTTACTATACTTGTGGGGACATTTGGTCCCCACAATGTAATATAAACACGAGCACACATACACACACACACACACACACACACACACACTCCAGACCAGATGGAGGACCTGCGCCTGGACAGGTCCACAACACACATACACACACACACACGTTCTTAGTTGGGGACATTTAATATAATATTCAACAATATTATTGATCTCCTGCATTGCCAGCATAAAATGAGAACTGAACTGAGCTGGACGATGACATCACGGTTTTCTCCAGAGTTGCTATATATATATATATATATATATATTAACTAAATGAATTTAAAAAAAATTACAACAAAATTATAGCATCACTGAACTTACTTAAGCTGGACTGACACTATTTTCTTCTGGAAACAAATTTTGTTGCATTATTTTTCTGTTATCTCTGTAAAGCTGCTTTGAAACACTGTATTGTGAAAAGCGGTGTAGAAATAAAAGTGACTTGACTTGTCACACACACAAACACACACTCACCTGACGGGAGCCCGAAGCATTCTGGGACGGCGAGCAGCGCCAGGATCATGTGGAGGAGCTTCACTGTGTTCCTCTTGGACTCCATGATGGTTATGGTTTATCCTCTGGCCGAAGTCTGAGGCTCTCCGGACACTCGTGGGCGGACAGAGGATTATTACACAATAACTGTGTGTGACTGAAGCGCTTCTGTGTGTCGCCAGCAGGGGGAGCCACTGACACACACACCACTGACACACTCTCTTCAGTAACACACACCACTGACACACTTCAGTAACACACACCACTGACACACTCTCTTCAGTAACACACACCACTGACACACTCTCTTCAGTAACACACACCACTGACACACTCTCTTCAGTAACACACACCACTGACACACTCTCTTCAGTAACACACACCACTGACACACTCTCTTCAGTAACACACACCACTGACACACTCTCTTCAGTAACACACACCACAGACACACTTCAGTAACACACACCACTGACACACCCTCTTCAGTAACACACACCACTGACACACTCTCTTCAGTAACACACACCACTGACAAACACACCACTGACACACTCTCTTCAGTAACACACACCACTGACAAACACACCACTGACACACTCTCTTCAGTAACACACACCACTGATGCCAGTGTTCTTATGATGTAACGAGTACATCAGGATTTAAGGGAAGTGTTCCCAGTTCCGGCTGACCTAATCTATGCAGCCTAACATTGAGTTATAGAAGTCTATAATGTATTATGTGTATGCTAGGGCAAAGAGATGTGTCTTTAATCGAGCTTTGAACTGACAGAGTGTGTCTGCTTCCCGGACAATGGTAGGAAGACTATTCCAGAGTTTTGGTGCTAAATAGGAAAAGGATCTACCGCCAGCAGTCGATTTTGATATTCTAGGTATTATTGGCCGGGATTTTGAGATCGCAATAGACGTGAAGGACTATAATGCGTTAAGAGCTCGCTCAAGTACTGCGGAGCTAAACCATTTAGTGCTTTGTAAGTAATCAACAATATTTTAAAATGTATACGATGTTTAATAGGCACCCAATGCAGTGTTGACAGAACCGGGCTAATATGGTCATACTTCCTGGTTCTGGTAAGAACTCTAGCGGCTGCGTTTTGAACTAGCTGTAGTTTGTTTATTAAGCGTGCAGGGCAACCACCCAGTAGAGCATTACAATAATCTAGCCTTGATGTCATTAACGCATGAACTAATTGTTCCGCATTGGTCAATGAGAGCATATGACGTAATTTAGATATATATTTTTAAGATGGAAAAATGCGGTTTTACAGATACTAGACACGTGACGTTCAAATGAAAGATTGTTATCAAAGAGCTCACCCACACACACACACACACACTCACACACCCAAGTTCCTAACCGACGACGAAGACTTAACAGAGCAGCCATCAAGTGTTAGACAGTATTCTAGGTTATTACGTGTGGACGTTTTTTGTGCAATAATCAGAATCTCAGTTTTTTCATAATTTAGTAGTAGGAAATTACTAGTCATCCAGTTTTTTATATCAGCTATGCATTCCGTTAATTTAGTGAATTGGTAAGTTTCGTTACGTTTGAAGAAATACAGAGCTGAGTATCATCGGCATAACAGTGAAAGCTACTTCTGTGTTTCCTAATGGCAGCATGTACAGAGTGAACAGCAACGGTCCCAGTACTGAGCCTTGTGGTACGCCATACTGAACTTGTGATCGATAAGACATCTCTTCATTTACTGCTACAAACTGATAACGGTCAGATAAGTATGATTTAAACCATGCTAGCGCAATTCCACTAATGCCAACATAGTTTTCTAGTCTATTTAAAAGACTGTAACACACACCACTGACACACTCACTTCAGTAACACACACAACCTGTGACAGAACTAAATTAATAACTTTATTACAACAGAAATGAAGCATTACAGAACTCACTTAAGCTGGACTGTGACGCTTTTTTCTTATGGAAACAAACTTTGTTGCATTATTTTGCTGTTATCTCTGTGAAGCTGCTTTAAACACTCGATCTGTGCTGTAAAGCGCTGTATAAATAGAGCTGAGGGGAGTTGACTACATCCAGATGCTAGTCATGCTAGTCCAAGTGTGCCGTAGTCTGATTCAGGATTGTAGAAACTTTACATCCTTTTAAGAAATTTAAAGGCACAATGTGTCATAATTTACTCGCTCTCGTGTTTTTGTCCATACAATGGAAGTCAATGGGGTCCAATGTTGTTTTGTGTTCCACAGAAGAAAGAGTCATACAGGTTTGGAAAAACACGAAGGAGAGTAAATTATGATAATTGATATCCCTTTCAGTACAGTTTCCTTTGACTTAAATGAGTTGGTGAACATTCAAACAGTGTTTAGCATTTGCATAATGATTCATATGGCACATATATATCACTATATCAGCTTCACAGCTTCTCTGACTTTCATTTAGCTCAACTCTATAAGAAGCGCTGTGGTTTCCGTCTCGAGTTTAAACTCTAGTTTAGATCAGAGCTCTGTGTGTGTGAGATACTGGAGCGACTGAGTTAGTCTCGTCTGTTGAGACCACAGGTGTGTGTGTGTGTGTGTGTGGTTAAACAGCAGTCAAGCGCTGAGCCACAGCATATAGAGACATTCACTGCTGGCAGCTTTACCTAATGAAAGATATAAACACTATCACAACAAAGAATAATAATACTACATTTTATTTGCAACACACGTTATATTTAAGCAAAATCCTAAAGTGCTACAATTTAAAAACAACCAACCAAAAATTTTAAATCAACCAAAAACAAAGAAACACATCAGCAGTTCAGCTTAACAAAATGTGCAAATAATCTAAATCAGAAAATAATTTATAGTAGAGCATATAATAATCTAAATCAGAAGATAATTTATAGTAGAGCATATAATAATCATAATCAGAAGATAATTTATAGTAGAGCATATAATAATCATAATCAGAAGATAATTTATAGTAGAGCATATAATAATCATAATCAGAAGATCATTTATAGTAGAGCATATAATAATCTCAGTCACAGGTCTATGCTATTAAAGTTGCAAGAAAACATAATCAGACACAAATCTAACAGGCATTACTTTACATTCTGCAACACTATATCAGAATATTCCATAATCTACGGAAGATTGGTTGGATATTCCCAAAAAATATATAGTTTTGCTTCAAACTCTATAATAAACCCTTCAATTTTAAATAAAATAATTTAATGTAATGCTTCATGACGAGTAACATGTTAAACTATAAGAGCGTTATTAAAGCGTACAGGTTTTATTTTACTATGCACAAAAAATGCGTAAAGCTGTTATTAATATTTGGTTGATTCTCCTGTTTTTGCATGTGTTTCATAATTTGCATGTTTCATTGCATTATGTTTCATACACAAAACGATTACAAAATCTTTGTCACACTTTATTTAGGGTCCAATTCACAACACTATTAATTAACAATTAACTATGACTCAATAACTCCTCATTACTGCTTTTTAGTTAGTACGTAATTTAGTTTAGGGATTGTAGAATTACGGGATGTAGAATATGATCATGCAGAATAAGGCATTAATATGTGCTTTATACATACTAATAAACAGCCAATATCCTAATCCTAGTAATATGCATGAAAATAAGCAACTTGTTAATTATGAGAATTGAACCCTAAAGTGTAACCAAAATCTTTAACACATTTATAATAATATTTCAACAAATGTAAATTTTCCTAAGCCGAACATTACTGTATATAAGTTTTTTTTAATTAGCTTTAGAAAAAAAACAACTAACGAGTGTTTTGAGTATTATATTAGCTATCTGATTATTATTGACTCCATCTTTATAACAGATGCAGTTCTAATGCAAGAATTATGCAAGTAGGTCATGAAGCAGATGAGGGGAAGTCAAGCTGGAAACCTCATCTGTGGGCAGCACTTCCTGTGTGTGTGTGTGTGTGTGTGTGTGTGCTCTTGTTTATGTGATTTATGAGGACACAAATGTGTATAATGACATGTGTATTACACTGGTATTACAACTTAAACGTGGTTTATGAGGACATTGCGTGAGTCCTCGTAATTCAAATAGCTTAAAAACATAAAAATGTTTATTAAAAATGTAAAAATGCAGAATGTCTCCTGTGATGTGTAGGTTTAGGGACAGGGGCAGTGTGTGTGTGTGTGTGTGTGTGTGTAAGAGGATAGAATACAGTTTGTCCAGTATAAAAGCCATTACGCCTATGGAATGTCCTCACAAGTATAGCAAAACAAAGCTGTGTGCGCATGCGTGTGTGTGTGCGCGTGTGTGTATATGTATGTGTGTGTGTTCTCATAGACTGTAAAAACAGGTCTCGGGTCTCCTGTGTGTTCTCAGGTCTTCAGATCCCGCAGGACGGCACAGATTCGCTCCGGAGCGTCCCGTAACTCGCTCTTCCACGTCTGAGGAACGGCTGAGCCGATATACGCCGCCCGCGCGCCGAGAAGAGCTCCTAACGCTGCGCCGCGGTTACAGTTCTCACCTGCGGACACACACACAGCGTTACACACACACACACGCACACACACACCAACCAGCAGTTTAGAGATGGAGGAACGCACCTCCACAGTTGGTGTTGGTCAGGATTCCCTCCGTCACGTCATCATGAAAGCAGTACGCCAGATAGAAGAGGCTCGTCAGAGCTCCTGCCACACACACACACACACACACACACACACACACACACACACACACACAGGCACACACACGCACACACACACACACACACACACACACAGGCACACACACTCAATCAGAGGAGCATCAAGGGAAGTTCTGTTGCATTGTTGCAAACAACAAAAAATTCTGTATTACGGCGAGAAAAGTCATGTGTTGAGTTCAATTAGTAAAGAAAGTAAACACGCCTGCGCACATATATATTCAAACGCACATATCTATAGACTAAACATGTAATACGCATGTGCGCCGTCAGCGCTTCACAGATTCACGTTTTTTCACCTTGGATCCTGTTTCAAGGTTTGCGTTCTCGATCAATCAAAACTAACTTTATCTGGACAATAACTTTATTCTAGATCTGCTGTAAAGCCAAACACTCTGTGTTCCTGTAATCTCCTGTTATCACTGTAAAGCTGCTGTGGAACTCTATAGTGTTAAAGCGCTGTATAGATGAGGGACACTCGACTGTGGAACTCTATAGTGTTAAAGCGCTGTATAGATGAAGGACACTCGACTTTGGCTCAGGGTTTTTCTGACCTTGTGTGTAACAGGCGAGACCGAGAGACTCCACAGCGCTCTGATGGACCTTCAGACGCTCGGCTGAGGATGCTGGAAACCTGGACACACACACACACACACACACACACACACACTCATCAGAGCCAATCACAGACATCCAAGCGCATCATATCTTAAAGGGATAGATCACCCAAAAATGAAAATTAGCCCATGATTTAATTGTGTATGGTGTATATGACATTCTTCTTTCAGACGAATACAATCAGATTAAAAAATTTCCTGGTTCTTATGAGCTTTATAATGGCAGTGAATGGACGTTTCTGTTTTGAAGTCCATAAAAGTGCATCTGTCCATCATAAAAGTGCATCTGTCCATCATAAAAGTGAATCTATCCATCATAAAAGTGAATCTATCCATCATAAAAGTGCATCTGTCGTGCATCTGTCCATCATAAAAGTGCATATCTCCATCATAAAAGTGCATCTGTCCATCATAAAAGTGCATCTCTCCATCATAAAAGTGCATCTCTCCATCATAAAAGTGCATCTGTCCATCATAAAAGTGCATCTGTCCATCATCAAAGTGCATCTGTCCATCATGAAAGTGCATCTGTCCATCATGAAAGTGCATCTGTCCATCATAAAAGTGCATCTGTCCATCATAAAAGTGCATATCTCCATCATAAAAGTGCATCTGTCCATCATTAAAGTGCATCTGTCCATCATGAAAGTGCATCTGTCCATCAAAAAAGTGCATCTGTCCATCATGAAAGTGCATCTGTCCATCAAAAAAGTGCATCTATCCATCATAAAAGTGCATCTGTCCATCATGAAAGTGCATCTGTCCATCAAAAAAGTGCATCTGTCCATCATGAAAGTGCATCTGTCCATCAAAAAAGTGCATCTGTCCATCATGAAAGTGCATCTGTCCATCAAAAAAGTGCATCTGTCCATCATAAAAGTGCATATCTCCATCATAAAAGTGCATCTGTCCATCATAAAAGTGCATCTCTCCATCATAAAAGTGCATCTCTCCATCATAAAAGTGCATCTGTCCATCATAAAAGTGCATCTCTCCATCATAAAAGTGCATCTGTCCATCATAAAAGTGAATCTATCCATCATAAAAGTGCATCTCTCCATCATAAAAGTGCATCTCTCCATCATAAAAGTGCATCTCTCCATCATAAAAGTGCATCTGTCCATCATAAAGTTCTCCACAGGCTCTGCGGGGTTCATAAAGGCCTTCTGAATTGATGCGTTTGTGTAAGAAAAATATCCATATTTAAAACTTTATAAAGTAAAATAACCAACTTCTGGCTTGAGGGCGAGTAAATCATGGGCTAATTTTCATTTTTGGGTGAACTATCCCTTTAGTACTGTATGTTTCCTGACCTCTCGGCCCGCTGTATGAAGCGCTGGCTGGCGTCCCAGGCGTCGAGCGCGGGAGATCTGAGCGCGGCCTCGGCCGTCCGCCGCAGACAGGCGCCATTCAGCGTCGCGTGGAGCGCTCGAGCATACAGGGACACCAGCGGCTCCAGCGCCGCGTGAGGATGAGTGAGCTTCACAAACTCCACTGCCGCACACACCTGAACACACACACACACACACACACTCAGGACCAGCAGCGGCTCTATATATATACATATATATATATATATATATATATATACACTCACCTAAAGGATTATTAGGAACACCACACTAATACTGTGTTTGACCCCCTTTCACCTTCAGAACTGCCTTAATTCTACGTGGCATTGATTCAACAAGGTGCTGAAAGCATTCTTTAGAAATGTTGGCCCATATTGATAGGATAGCATCTTGCAGTTGATGGAGATTTGTGGGATGCACATCCAGGGCACGAAGCTCCCGTTCCACCACATCCCAAAGATGCTCTATTGGGTTGAGATCTGGTGACTGTGGGGGCCATTTTAGTACAGTGAACTCATTGTCATGTTCAAGAAACCAATTTGAAATGATTCAAGCTTTGTGACATGGTGCATTATCCTGCTGGAAGTAGCCATCAGAGGATGGGTACATGGTGGCCATAAAGGGATGGACATGGTCAGAAACAATGCTCAGGTAGGCCGTGGCATTTAAACGATGCCCAATTGGCACTAAGGGGCCTAAAGTGTGCCAAGAAAACATCCCCCACACCATTACACCACCACCACCAGCCTGCACAGTGGTAACAAGTAAGGGTGTCACGATTCTCCAAATCCTCGATTCGATTACATTTTCGATTCTAAGGTCACGGTTCGATTCGATTCTCGATTTTTTTTTAAAGCACAGTTTGCTATGCCATTTTTAGACTTTTATGAAATATAATATATGACCTTTGTTCGTAATGTACACACTACATTGTCAAATTTAAAACATTTATTAACAAAATAATGTCACAATAACTTATATCTTCAGTCAATTAGAAACTTAAGCAAAATAACCTGCCATGTAGTTTCTCTTTTGTAACTGCAGTCTTATTCAGATGACATTCAAGTTCACAACAAAACAAACACGGTTTAACAGATACATCTATGTTTTCCTTGCTTTACCTCGGTCTTAAAGTAAAAACATGACTGTGAAAAATATTATTTAATGTAGTATTTAATTAAATGCATTTATGATGAATAACATTTTCATGTCAAATTATGTTCATTTTGAGCACGAACTGTGCGCTGTCACTTTAACTCAGCGCGTGCAGCAGAGATAGACTCGGTGCGGAAATGAAGGACACTCGTCTCATTCGTGGAGGTGGAAAATCAAGTTATTTGTGCCATGCAAGATTTATTGTATAAAGATTCATACTGTTCTGAGTCTGAGTCAGCTGTTTTTGTCAATTTAAAGTTTTAATTTAAAAAGTGGAAGAATATGGTACACGCACATACAGTAGCAGAGCTTGCAAACTGTGGCTTTTTTGAAGCGCAAACTTTGAACGCGAATGTGAAAGTTGTCAACATAACTCACTGAAAATCACAAATACTCCAACTGTCCCACACCGGCGACTTCAGTGAAAGAGGAGGGGTTCAAGTCCTGTCGATGGGTCTCCTGCGTCTGCAGTTGCCATGCTATCTTTTGACTGGTTGTATACATAGGCTGTAGCTATAGCTAGGTAGAGGACTCGGACTCGCAGCACTTCAACACGCGTGTTTTTTCCCGCTTTGCAAACCGACAGGACGTGACATGGGGGCGTGGCAGTATCGACGATTCCATTTTTGAATTCGATATTCGAGATTGTGAATTAATTTCGATCGATTTCGATTTAAAATCGAAATCGTGACACCCTTAGTAAAGAGGCATGATGGATCCATGTTCTCATTCTGTTTACGCCAAATTCTGACTCTATGATCTGAATGTCTCAACAGAAATCGAGACTCATCAGACCAGGCAACATTTTTCCAGTCTTCAACTGTCCAATTTTGGTGAGCTCTTGCAAATTGTAGCCTCTTTTTCCTATTTGTAGTGGAGATGAGTGGTACCCGGTGGGGTCTTCTGCTGTTGTAGCCCATCCGCCTCAAGTTTGTGCGTGGTGTGGCTTCACAAATGCTTTGCTGCATACCTCGGTTGTAACGAGTGTTTATTTCAGCCAAAGTTGCTCTTCTATCAGCTTGAATCAGTCGGCCCATTCTCCTCTGACCTCTAGCATCAACAAGGCATTTTCGCCCACAGGACTGCCGCATACTGGATGTTTTTCCCTTTTCACACCATTCTTTGTAAACCCTAGAAATGGTTGTGCGTGAAAATCCCAGTAACTGAGCAGATTGTGAAATACTCAGACCGGCCCGTCTGGCCCCAACAACCATGCCACGCTCAAAATTGCTTAAATCACCTTTCTTTCCCATTCTGACATTCAGTTTGGAGTTCAGGAGATTATCTTGACCAGGCCCACACCCCTAAATGCATTGAAGCAACTGCCATGTGATTGGTTGATTAGATAATTGCATTAATGAGAAATTGAACAGGTGTTCCTAATAATCCTTTAGGTGAGTGTATATATAAAACTCCATCAGTGACAGAATGGAGAGAGAAAGAAGAAAAGAAGGAAAAAAGGTGTCAGGTGTCTCACTGCTTGCTCCTCATTGGCTGTGGCAGACATTAGCACGAAGGGAATGGCGATGGGAAGGCAGCCGATGGCGTTCAGCTGGCCGTCGCTCCGGGACGAGCTCAACATCCGCCTCGCCCGCCGCTCCGCGAACTCCAGAACCTGCGAACGCACGGGTCACATGATGCTGACGCCAGCAGTGTTGTGTGTGTAGCGCATTACAAGTAACTCGAGTTACGTAATCAGATTACTTTTTCCAAGTAACTAGTAAAGTAACGCATTACTTTTTCAATTTACAACAAAATATCTGAGTTACTTGTTATTAAGCCCAGACCAGGTTAAAAAAAAGTAACGCAAAAGTAACGTAACACATAACTTTTCTAAAAAAGTAACTAAATAATGCAATTAGTTACTTTTTAAAGGTGCATTGCGCAATATTTCATGTTAAAAATACCCGTTTTTCTAACCCATACATGCTTAAACAATTGCCTGATGGGCTGAATGAGCCCTTCTCTGATCACTGCGATTGCCTCTATAATCCTGTACAGTACAATAAATAAGAGGGATTCAGGACGGAATTTGAGACTGGGCGTGACGCCATGCGCGTTCACGCTCACCTGGCTATGTCTGGCAGGTTTGTGTATTCGCTGCCATTCTCCGTATCAGTGAAGACAACTCGAGCGACAAAACTTTAGTCAACTTTCGACAAAAGTAGAAGATGGATTCAAAGAGACCGGCTTGTAGTTCATTCCAAACCCCAACGCAAACTGAGCGTGCACACCTCTGGTTGCAGTTTCGCTTGTCGCCAGAGGGGGCATAGTTCTGCAAAAACTCAGAGACTTGCGCAATGCACCTTTAAGGGAGTAAAGCAATATTGTAATGCATTATTTTTCACAGTAGGTTCCCCAGCGAGCGACGGCGTGCTGTGACGCGCTCACCTCTCCGGGGGCCGTAGGTCGCAGGTCCTGCCAGTCGCAGAAGAAGCTCCGGTGGAAGGACTCCGCGTACGTGTCGTCGTGAGTGCCGGGACTCGTCAGGAACTCCACGTAATCCGACAGAACGGCGGCTCGCGCTGCGGGATCGGCGGCACTGGGGAACGAGCCGGCGGACAGCACACCGGCGGCTCTCAGAGCGCACAGGGCGTTCAGGGTGTTCTGGCCCGCGCGCAGTCCTGCAGAGTCACAGCGGGAATGAGTGAGGTTACGGGTTTGAGGTATGGTTAGGCTCAGGAGTTAGCGCTAGGATCAGGGTTATAGGAGGAGAGTTATGAGTACGTGGATTCAGATA
>JAULUF010000087.1:662500-672500 GCA_031834385.1 Semotilus atromaculatus
TGTGAGGACGCAGACGTGCTGTATAAGGCGCCGTGTGGGCGGAGCCTGCGCTCGATCGACGAGGTGCTTCAGTTCCTGCGTGAGTCCGACGCTCTGGACGTGCTGCAGCCGAGCAACTTCAGCTTTAATGCGCAGATCGTTCCCGAACATCAGGTGCGAGTGCCTGTCTCCCCGGCGCTCCTGTTCGAGCGGGACCTCAGCCGTGGGATCGAGCCGGTTCCCGTGCCTATGTTTAACGAGGTGGACGGGACGCGGGTGGCAGAGTTTCGCTACCGTAAGGAGCGCTGGCCGCACGGATGCTTCCTCAGCGCGGAGCCGTTCTTCTCCGCGTGCTGCGACTGCATGGGCGACTGCACAGACGCCCAGACCTGCGCTTGTGTTCGGCTGACGGCCAGAGGAGGCGCTCAAGCTTACACACACCAGAGACTGAGCCAGCCTGTGCGGGCAGGGTGAGTCCCGGGGGTTGGGTTGAGTTTTGTTGGGTTAAGTTGGGTTGGGTTGGGTTAACGGAAAAGTTGGGTTTAGCCAGAGGAGACGCTCATGCTTCTGAGACTGAGCCAGCCTGTGCGGGCAGGGTGAGGCGGGAGGGCTGGGCTAACTGGGTTGAGTTGAGTTGGGTTGGGTTAACAGATAAGTTGGGTGAAGTTGAACTGAGTTTAGTTGTGTTGGGTTGAGTAGTTTTGTTGGGTTCAGTTGGGTTGAGTTAAGTTGAACTGAGTTGAGTCGTGTCGAGTTAGGTTTTGTTGGGTTGAGTTCAGTAGAGTTGGGTTGAGCTGAGTTGTGTTTTGTTGGGTTTAGATGGGTTGTGTTGGGTTTTGTTGAGTTGGTTTGGGTTTAGATGGGTTGTGTTGAGTTGGGTTGGGTTTAGATGGGTTGGGTTGGGTTTAGATGGGTTGTGTTGAGTTGGGTTGGGTTTAGATGGGTTGTGTTGAGTTGGGTTGGGTTTAGATGGGTTGGGTTGGGTTTAGATGGGTTGTGTTGAGTTGGGTTGGGTTTAGATGGGTTGGGTTGGGTTTAGATGGGTTGTGTTGGGTTGTGTTGAGTTGGTTTGGGTTTAGATGGGTTGTGTTGAGTTGGTTTGGGTTTAGATGGGTTGTGTTGAGTTGGGTTGGGTTTAGATGGGTTGTGTTGAGTTGGGTTGGGTTTAGATGGGTTGTGTTGAGCTGAATGCCTGAGCCGTATGTGAGCGCTGGCTGTGATCTTCAGGTTGTTTGAGTGCGGCCCGTGGTGCGGCTGCCAGAAGAGCCGGTGCCAGAACCGTGTGGTGCAGAAGGGTCTGCGTGTGCGACTGCAGGTGTTCAGGACACTGGGCCGGGGCTGGGCCGTACGCTGCCGGGACGACCTCGACCAGGGCACCTTCATCTGCATCTATGCAGGTACACACACACACACACACACACACACACACACACACACACACACACACACACACACACACACACACACGCGCGCACACCACAGTTATAACTAAAACTCGAACCATAATTTTTTTTTCGTTTATCTTTTTTCCGTTTATTCTTCATTTTTATTAGTCTTTTTTAAATATTTAGATATAGTTTTATTTCAGTTTTAGTACATCAACAAAAACGTTTTTTAGTAAGTACAAAAAAAACTAAAATTAAAACTAAATAATTAGTTGATTTGTTTAAACGACAATAAACATTAGTAAGAGTAATAAAAATAGTATGATCACCTACAATTTTAACTCAAATCTAATTGATATCAGTAAAATGTTTGTAGTTCAGTAGTCAACATTTGAAGTGGATCAAAACCTTTCATCAAGGTTATACATGAATTTTAAACAATACCTGTTCTTGGACAACTTTGATTAACTTTTTTGATCTTTTTTTGATCACTTGTTGTGTGTATATCATTATATATATCATCATATATATATATATATCATATAATCATTATTATAGTGCTACTGAGCATCCGTTTGTTATTCTCATTAGCGTGTGTTGATGCGTGTTGTCCAGGTGTGGTTCTCCGACTGGAGTCGAGCGCCGAGGAGCCGCCGGATCTCAGCCGAGAGCCGCCCGTGTCTGATGATGAGGTGGAGGTGGTGGAGGAGTGGACTCTTCCCTCGGGCCCGAAGGAGACGCTGGACTGCTCTCCGCCACTGCATGTCCCGGTGATCCAGAGACCCGCCGATCAGATCCCGGTCAGTGGCGATCAGATCCCGCTCAGATCCCGATTAGATCCCGGTCAGATCCCGCTCAGTGGCGATCAGATCCCATTTAGATCCCGATCAGATCCCATTTAGATCCCGATCAGATCCCATTTAGATCCCGATCAGATCCCGGTCAGATCCCGCTCAGTGGCGATCAGATCCCATTTAGATCCCGATCAGATCCCATTTAGATCCCGATCAGATCCCATTTAGATCCCGATCAGATCCCGATCAGTGCCGATCACACGTGTTCAATTCAATTAATGTTTATTTATACACGTTTATTTATTAGTTTTTCAAAGCAGCTTCACAGAGATAACAGGAAAATAATGCAACAAAGTTTGTTTCCAGAAGAATATAGCGTCACAGTCCAGCTTACGCAAGTTCTGTGATGCTATAATTTTGTTGTAAATTTTTTAAAATTCATTTAGTTAATATATAGCAGCTCTGGAGAAACCCGTGATGTCATCGTCCAGCTCAGTTCAGTTCTCATATAATGCTGTCAATGCAGGAGATCAATAATATTGTTGAATAATACATTAAATGTAAATGTATCATCAGCATAACAATGGGAATTCATTCCATCAATTAGTTTTCTTATAATATCACCAAGTGTTAGCATATATATTGAGAATACAGAGGGCACTGTGATAACACAGATCCTTGCGGCACTCCATAATTTACTGACATTATCTTAGATTTGTCCTTATCTAAGTACACAAAATAGATCCGATCTAAACCAGCTTCATGCCTGTGTTAATATGTGTTTCTTCAACCCAATGAACTGCCATCAGTGTAAATGTTCCCTGTTTCAGGAGCAGGAGCGCAGCGTCTCGTCGCTGGACGGCAGTGACACAGGTACAGTACGAGCTCGCTCAACACAGGCACTGCTTTCAGAGCGGCTTCGGGACGGTGTGTGTGTGTGTGTGTGTGTGTGTGTGTGTGTGTGTGTGTGTGTGTGTAGAGCATGAGGTCTCGACGAAGAAGCCCAGATTAACGCTCCCCGAATCGAACGGACTCGCCGACAGCGCTGAGATCGCGTCACACAAGCATCAGGACAAAACCTATTACCTGGACGCCTCTAAAGAAGGAAACGTGGCCCGATTCATCAACGTACGTCACCAGCTTCTCATTATTAGATGAAAAGTTCAAAAATTCACTTTGTATTCATTTTATTTTGTTGTAATATTGATTTTTATTGTCATAATTTAAAATGTTTACTCTATTTCTTTGTCATAATTTTGAAATTTTATGACATTATTTTTTTATGTGATAACTTTTACTGTTTGTCGTTACTTTGACTTTGTCATAATTTAATTTACTCACAATTTAATTTAGTCATTTCAACTTGTCATAGTTGCTTTTTATGTGATAATTTATTTTTTTGACGCATAATTTCTTAGTATGTCATCATTTTAACTTTTTGTAATTTGATTTTTTTGCCAATTCTGACTCATCGTTTTGACTTAAACGTAATAATTTCAATTATGCCATAATTATATTGTTTTTCTTTTGTCATCATTTTGATTTTTTTTGTCAGTTTAATTTAGTCATAATTTCTACTGTCATAGTTTTGACTTAATTATGATATAATTACAAATGCATGATTTCTTAGGTGGCTGAGATGGGCTTCATGCATAAGAACTAGTGCTAATTAAAGTATCAGTGACAGGCCACATGTCATATTTGAGTATGTTCTTGCTGAAGCAGCTTGAGAAGTGATGGATGTGTAATAATCCGCAGGATGGATGATTGACAGTAATGCGTGTTCTCCTCCTGCAGCACAGCTGTGAGCCCAACCTCTTCATCCAGAACGTGTTCGTGGACACACACCACCCACAGTTCCCTCTCATCGCCTTCTTCACTAACAGGTGACGTCATCAGTCGAGTTATTTCTGTCTCAAATCTGTCTCAAAGCGTCTTCACAATAATAAATAGGAAAATAACTGAATCAATGATGCAAACTTCATCAAGCTCAGTGTAAGGACGGTAGACGCCGTCTGAGACGCGTGGACAGAAGCGTGACTGTGTGTGTGTGTGTGTGTTACTTAGGTCAGTTAAAGCTGGAACTGAACTGACCTGGAACTACTCGTACACGCCGGGCAGTGACCCGGGTCATGAGGTGAGCTGTCGCTGTGGCAACACCAGCTGTCAATCACTCGTCATCTGACTTCTGCAGTTCCTGAATCACGGCGATGTTGCTGTGCTTCTTTGAGGTGTTTTTATGCAGCAGCCGGAGCTCAAATAAAGTTGTCGAGCATAACTCTGTCTTGTTTTCTCTTATTTTAAAACATCACATGCTTGTATATAAACACAGAACATCACAAGCAAGATGAGCAGACAAAACTGAAATTAGACTGGTCTGGATCAGTGACGAGTTCAACAGAAGTTCAGCCCAAGCGTGGTCCTTTGAAGGTTTCGTGAGGTCAGCGAGATCAGACCTGTGGCCACACGCATGAAAGGCCCTGAAACCACAGACATGACAGTTTTGATCTCATCAGTTTTGATCTGAGACTTTGGGTTACAGCACTTCACAGTACAGATTGATTCAAAACAGCTTCACAGTAATATACAAACAATTGTGCACTTCAAATATTGAATCTGAATTAGTCAAATCAGATCAATGTTGATCAATTGTTATGAACAATTTAATTGTAGGTATAAAGCAGCTGCACAGAAGTTGTTTAATAGAAGTACTTTACAAGTAGCAGTTATTTGAAATGAATCAACACTGAACTGATCTGAATAATGACACTATTACTTTACAGCAGAATCTGTATTTTTGTTCATAATTAAACTATGAAACTAAATTTCTGAAATTACACTGTCTTTATATCCATGTTTAAAGACAATAGTCAGTTCAATGTAGAAACAGTTGAAATAACTATTGCAGTGTTCAAAACATGTTCTGACAAACGCAGAACAATTAGTTCATGACATCAAGACTAGATTGTAATGCTCTACTGGGTGGTTGCCCTGCACGCTTAATAAACAAACTACAGCAAGTTCAAAACGCAGCAGCTCGAGTTCTTACCAGAACCAGGAAGGATGACCATATTAGCCGGTTCTGTCAATGCATTGGTTCTGCAGTAGCTCATTTGAATTTAAAGGGACACACACGAAACTACACTTTTTACTGACCCTCAAAAAGCGACAATTTTAACATGCTGTAAAAAAATTATCTGTGGGGTATTTTGAGCTAAAACTTCACACACACTCTGGGGACATCAGAGACTTATACATATTGTAAAAAGGGGCATTAGACACCCATTTAAGTGTTTCAAGCCCAGGATTTAGAAACCTGATGCATTAGCACCTTAAAGGTCCCCTGACATGGGGTTATTTTATTATTTTATAATGTTTCCTGGGTTGCCCTTATAATGTTAGTATGTTTTTTAGATCAAAAATAGTCATCATTTAGAAATAAAAGGCATTTTTCCTAGCCTGATTTTTGCCCTGAGCCCAAACGCTCTGTTTCGAGGGGCGTGTCTGCTGTGTGTAACCGGCCTCCGCTGTGATTGGCTGACATGCGTGCATATGAAATAGCTACGTATTACATGTGAAACTCTCTCGAATACTTTTACTACAGCTATGATACGTTTTTACTAATACAGCTATCGAGATTAACGAATCGTGAGAAGTTTTTAAAGTATTTAGATCTATTCCCATCACATAAAATGTTGCTGTGATGATGAGCATTGAGCTTGACAGTCTGTTGATCGCGAGACAACGCAGTTTCTGCACTCTCTCTAATGCTTTCACCAATGCAAACACGATGATGTATATACAGTAAGTGCAGTCACGTGCGTCATTGATTTCAAAACGAGTTGTCCAGATAAACTCGATTGAACGATTTTGAGAGAAAGATTAAGTTACCTGTCTGAACTTGAATTGTTGCTTGGTAGCTCGATCGATTTATTTTCGTTCATCGAGGCCAGCTCTGTATTGGCCCAAGTTGAGGAAACGAAACAGTCGTCTGTGAAATGTTTGGACCATCCAAAACTTTGGGAAGTTGTGTTGGCGCATTTCCAGAGAAAGTAAAATTAACCCATTGTTTCTTCAGAGGCTCGGATGAAGGAACTAAAAAATACTTTTGTGTTCATTTGTACATCCAAACACTGATCAACTGCCATGCTTCGCTCGTTTGCAAGCCATTATATCTCTCTATTCAACTTTTGTGCTTCGATCGGTCATACGCCATGACATCTCTCGAGGATAAACTAAAATCGCACGCGCGCGTTCGTACTTCCTAGCTCGTTTTCTCATGGGCGGGCAAAGCAGAGAAGGGGGAGGTAACTTTCCCCTATATGACGTCATATAGGGGAGATTCAAGATCAGCCCGTCTGAGATCTCATTATCTCACAGGCAGAGAAAGATAGCCAAAACTCGGTTTACACCGACTGAAATTTCTAGACACGAGGGGACCAAATACAGGCTAGGGGAACTAATATTAATGTTAAAAAACCTCAGAAAGTGAAAATTTCATGTCAGGGGACCTTTAAACAAAAACAAAAAAACAGATATCGTATAAAAACATTTTATTAATACCGTTGAGGTTAAAGTGCTAAAAACATTAGAGTAGCAGTCAGAAGTCCTGGGACTGGCTCTGTTTGCTGGTGTCCGGGTCTCAGAAGTCCTGGGACTGGCTCTGTTTGCTGGTGTCCGGGTCTCAGAAGTCCTGGGACTGGCTCTGTTTGCTGGTGTCCGGGTCTCAGAAGTCCTGGGACTGGCTCTGTTTGCTGGTGTCCGGGTCTCGGGCTGCTTTGGTCTTCTTGGGCAGTAGTTGGGCCTGGATGTTGGGCAGAACTCCTCCCTCCGAGATCGTGACTCCGCCCAGCAGCACGTTCAGCTCCTCGTCGTTGCGCACCGCTAGCTGGATGTGACGCGGCGCGATGCGGGCCTTCTTGTTGTCACGGCACGCGTTGCCCGCGAGTTCCAGCACCTCCGCGCACAGGTACTCGATGACCGCGGCCAGATACACCGACGCCCCGGAGCCGATGCGCGACGCGTAGTTTCCCTTCCGCAGGAGACGCGCGATGCGGCCCACCGGGAACTGGAGCCCCGCGCGGGAGGAGCGCGACACCGCCGTCTTGGCTTTCGCTGCGGTTACGAGCTTCTTACCACGGCCAGACATGATGAGCAGATCTAGGAGAGACAAACCATCGGTTAATCTGAACTAATCTCTGGTCGAGTACCTGAAGACTTACAAGTAACGAGTGAAGTCGATTAGAAGTTGAATAACAATAGAGCAAAGTGCCAGTGAAGCGATCGATCTCAGCAACGCGGATCTAAAACACTGATAGAGGATCGGAAAAGTAGATCTTTGGAAGTTGCGAACGAGTATAGCAACTATTAAAGTATTTAACAGATTCTGATTTAAATAAAATGTATCTGTTTAACACAAACAAGCAGTAAATCTGTTTAAGTCACATTTGAGAATCTAATCTCTTATAACTGGATTTACAAGTAGTCAAGTAACTTAAGTTAATGACGGAGTCATGATTAGAAGTTGAAATAAGCAAGGGACTGATTCATCTGAACAACTCCTGTTCCTGAAGAATCACAGAGTTTCTCTAGTCATGTCGCAGATAAGTGTTTTCTTAACAAATAAAATCTGATTTAACCATAAACTCACCCGTTTAACACACAGAAGTACTGAAGCTGTTCAACTCATATCTCGGAGTTTGTCTTTTATACTGGAACTTCATTGGGATTCATTGAAATCCCCCTGTGCCCATTAAAGACTGCTGGCCAATCAGCTGTTCGAACTCATTATAGTCTACACGATCAATTAGAGGGAGTTTTTCACATTTAAACACTTTGTAAACTTTTAGTTAAATAAATTGTAGAATGCAGTCATTTTAAAAAGCTATTGCTTATAAGCATGTTTGTATTGCTAATATTTCAATTGCTATAACAATATTGATCGACTAAAGTATCCTGAATTTGATGTATTATGGTAGTAAATTTTTGTATTTTATTATATATTTTTTTCAGAGTCAAGACATTTATTTGTATAGCATTTTTCATGATGTGCTATCATACCTTTATATTATTTAACATTGTGTTGTTTTAGTGATATATTAAAATATGAATAGGAGGTGAAAGGTTTAATTATAGGCGCGGGAAAAGACTCATAATGCTTTAATGAGCTTTAATAGTTCGGGTGTGTTCATTAGTGTCAATGCTGCAAAGTTCATCAATTATGAAACAAATTCAATTTAGTTTATTAATGTCAATGTTGCAAAATTCATCAATTATGAAACAAATTCAATTTAGTTTATTAATGTCAATGTTGCAAAGTTCATCAATTATGATACAAATTCAGTTCATTAGTGTCAATATTGCAGTTTTATCAATTATGAAACATTCAGTCCAGTTTATTATTAGTGTCATTGTTAAATTCATCAATTAAGAAACAAATTCAGATCATTAGTGTCAATATTGCAAAGTTCATCAATTATAAAACATTCAGTCCTGTTTGCAACTTTGACACTATTAAAGTTGAAATATGAGACTCAAACTGTGCTGTAAAGCAGCTTTTCAGAACACAATGGTGTCATCAACTGGTTTCAATTCAAATAACTGTAAATGTTGCAAAGCTCAAATATTAAACTACCTCTATGGAGCTGCTTTATTTCTTAAACTAAATCTGGCTCATAATTGAACATTGACATGGTTATTGAACTAAATGACATGATTGTGTTTTTAGAGCCTTTTCACAGCAGAAAAACCAATTATAGCACCAGTATTCATTTTAATCATTGAACCAATTAGTTTTTGATTAGTGCTCAATTAGAACCAAATTCAGTTTCATGTGTAAGCTCTACAGGAGCCACCATAGCCCAGTCCTGGGTCTCAGAGCGTCAGTGCAGATAAATCAATATTACAGGTCTCTAAAACCTCAGGCTTTAGAAGTCTGATACATTAGTGCATAGTTACAGGCCTATATAAAAAAAAAACCCAGATAATCGTATAAAAACACATTTTATTAATACAGTTGAGATTAAAGTGCTAAAAACATTAGACTAGCAGTCAGAAGTCCTGGGACTGGCTCTGTTTGCTGGTGTCCGGGTCTCAGAAGTCCTGGGACTGGCTCTGTTTGCTGGTGTCCGGGTCTCAGAAGTCCTGGGACTGGCTCTGTTTGCTGGTGTCCGGGTCTCGGGCTGCTTTGGTCTTCTTGGGCAGTAGTTGGGCCTGGATGTTGGGCAGAACTCCTCCCTCCGAGATCGTGACTCCGCCCAGCAGCACGTTCAGCTCCTCGTCGTTGCGCACCGCTAGCTGGATGTGACGCGGCGCGATGCGGGCCTTCTTGTTGTCACGGCACGCGTTGCCCGCGAGTTCCAGCACCTCCGCGCACAGGTACTCGATGACCGCGGCCAGATACACCGACGCCCCGGAGCCGATGCGCGACGCGTAGTTTCCCTTCCGCAGGAGACGCGCGATGCGGCCCACCGGGAACTGGAGCCCCGCGCGGGAGGAGCGCGACACCGCCGTCTTGGCTTTCGCTGCGGTTACGAGCTTCTTACCACGGCCAGACATGATGAGCAGATCTAGGAGAGACAAACCATCGGTTAATCTGAACTAATCTCTGGTCGAGTACCTGAAGACTTACAAGTAACGAGTGAAGTCGATTAGAAGTTGAATAACAATAGAGCAAAGTGCCAGTGAAGCGATCGATCTCAGCAACGCGGATCTAAAACACTGATCGAGGATCGGAAAAGTAGATCTTTGGAAGTTGCAAATGAGTTTAGCTACTATTAAAGTTTTAATAGTAGCTAAAGTTTCTGATTTAAAACTAAATTCACCTGTTTAACACAAACAAGC
>JAULUF010000087.1:677500-685000 GCA_031834385.1 Semotilus atromaculatus
AGGTTTATTTTAGTTGTATTTTAGTTTAATTGTATTCATAATGTCAAAATAAAACCGTAATGTTACTTGAAAGCATTATAGCCTACTATTCCTGCCAAACCTCCATGGTTACAGTGAGTGTTACTACCACTGATCTATATAGAATGACTGGATAGCTCATGACGTCATAAACAGTGAAGCCACCGCGCCGCCATCTTGGTATTCCCTAGTGAGCTCACGTGTTCTATTGAATCAATAGGAAATTTTATGATTTGACTGAGAAAACATTGCCTATCGAGACACCGTTTTTAAATTTAAAGTCTCCCTGTACATTCTTACAACGCAAACACCCTAAGCATTTAAATGGATATTTGTTTAAAGTCGGAAATTATTCCTGCTTATTAAAAATTGCTTTGATACTGGGGAGAGGAGCTTGGAGAGTGTGTCTAGGCTAACAGCAGGGGGCAGTAGCTAATGAAGAAGTGTTTTATTTGGTGATTTGCCCTTTGAATGAAGAAGAAGCCGCTTATCTCCACATTAAAATATAATATTTATTTTTTAAGTGGCCAGTGAGTGTTCGTTATTATTCACTTATAGGACTTCCGTGTAGCTTAAGATCAGTGGTATTGGTTATAAACCCCCAAAACGGCAATTTCTTTGCAAAAGAAATAAAAAGCTGTACGAGAACACTAGTCACCCTTCACTGAAGATCTTCACAGGTAAGAAAAACAGATACTATTAATTTCATAGTGAATGCTAAAGACCTATATTTTTGTGAATTGGTGAATATTCAGGTGAATATATCGTTTCGTGGCCACGAATACCTCAGCACATTTTACTATATTGTGGTCACGTTGTAATTCGTTCAATCAAAATGAGGGAGGGAATAGGTTTAACGTGTCCACGATTTATTAAAAATCATTTTATCAACGAGCATTAAGAGAGACAGCCCCGCCGGCCGCGCGCGCGCGCTCTCGCCGTCTTCAAACAACACGAGCACTGTATTGCTCTCTCCCCCCCGCGATACGATAGTAAAAGGTCGGAAAACCGATTGTGTTTAAGTAGTTTGTTCAAATAAAGTGTTTGATTAGTTAGCAAGTAAGTTAACGTTAACTTACATGTTCAGGAAATGCATAATACAAATTGTATGGGTTAATGTAAGTAACGGTAAACGGACTCTGCTCGAAGCTCTTTTGAAGCTGTCAAATGTGTCGCTATTGGACACTTAATTGTGTTGATTATTGCTGCTCGGAGGTTTCTTATAGGCTATTGTTGACGGTTTTTTGTTGTTGAAGCATTGATCTTGCCTCGGAGAAAACAACACTGGAATAGCGACAATTGTGCATATAAATTACTACTTAGGCTATAGGGCTTGAATTACAACCTGTGGGCAGTTTTTCTACATCTTTTTGTGAACGTCATTTTACTGTATGTTGCACAGCGGATCATATTCGGAGCCACCAATCTCTGTATAACCCCATTGGAGCCCTCTGCTGGTAGGGAATCGTAAGATGGCCGCTCGAACACTTCCGGTGGCTTCACTGACTGCTGGCAGTTTAGAACGTCATGAGCTATCCAGTCATTCTATAGATCAGTGGTTACTACAGTAAATCCACGGTGATGCTGATCTGTGGACACTGGATACAATGTTTCTTCCTGGTTTCCACGTCAGCGCTGTTTGATCCATTAATAACGGAGAAATGTGAATGTTTCTCACTAGATCTCGCAGCGATGTTATTACTTCAGTGGCGAATTCAAATGCGTTCTTTACTGGATGTCTCAGCGCTGTGTAACAGAGATCGGCTCGCGCTGCATTGGTCCAAACTGATCAACGGTCCGTCAAACACACAATAACGAGCAGCTCAGTTTCGTTCCGCTTACATCACATGTGCCATTTGATGTTGGGCAATGTTGTGGTCGCACCAGCATCTCGAGCGCGCTTGACACACGCGACGCGCCTACATTTGAAATAGCGAAATTTTGGTCGGCAGGAAAAATGGTCCAACGAACCGTTCGGTTTGAAAATGCGTACCGAAAACCGACCCGAAAGCCTCGTACCGAACGGTTCAATACGAATACGTGTATCGTTACACCCCTAATGGATATGCAATAAGTTCTTATTTGTTAACATTAGTAAACCTAACCCTAACACACTGACACACACACACACACACAGACACACACACACACACACGCACACACACGCACACACACGCACGCACACACACACACGCACGCACACACACACACGCACACACACACACACACAGACACACGCACACACACACACACACAGACACACACACACACACACACACACACACACACAGACACACACACACACACACACACACACACGCACACACACGCACACACACGCGAGACGAGTAGCCAATTGATTGTTATTTTTATTAAATGCTGATTATTGTATGTGCAGCTGTTATCAGTCAGAAACAGACTGTGCTGAATGTCATCTGATCACATGACCTCAGTGTGTGTGTGTGTGTGTGTGTGTGTGTGTGTGTGTTTCTACAGGAAGTGACACGCGGTGAACTGGATTAGAACGTTTCAGAAGAGACTCGGATTAATGAATGGCTCTCAGGTTGATGCTGTTTGAATCTTTCAGCGGTGTGTGTGTGTGTGGTGCAGTGTGTGTGTGGTGCAGTGTGTGTGTGTGTGTGTGTGTGTGTGTGTGTGTGTGTGTGTGTATGTGTGTGTGTGAGACATTACATGTCTAATGATCATTTCTCTAGATCATTAATGGAACATGATGTGAAAATCTACATTTTTAAAGCATTTTATAAAATGCTTAAGAATAATTTTTGCAGTTTGCACATGCGTTTCATTTTAATATTTGCAGACTTTTATAAAATGTCACTCATACATGTTTAGTCTGGTGTTGGTCCTCAACCTGTGACCTCTGACCCCTGACCCGTGACCTCTGTTGGACGAAATATGAATGTCACAACCTGTTTTATGCAATTAGGCTCATTTTACTATATTTACATTTTTGCTATATTTTATAATCAAATTTAAAAATTGCTTATTTTTGAAATGCTGATGTATTTGTATAAGTGTGTGACTGTAATAATAGTGTGTGCGGTGAAATAAAGATCTGATTGTACAGACTTCTGCTTCAGGGTTATTTCACTTCATTAAATCTAAAAAACTAAAAATTTATACTTATTTTTTGTTAAATAAAATCGTTAACTGAAATAAAATAAAATATAAAAATCGTAAACGTATTATATTTCAGCTAGTGGCCCAGGCTTTTCCTTTAGTTTAACTAGATGTTCTAAACTAAAACTGAAAGTGAAATAATTTGTTTATAAAAATGAAACTATATCTTTCTTTATACGAAAAAAAAAAAAAAAACCTTTTTAGGCACAAAAAAATATATTAAAAAAATAACAATGCTAAAACATACACATTTTGTTGTATATTTTGACATTTTTATTAGTTTTTGTTGTTTTTTGTAATTGTGTTTTTGACATTTGTATTTCAGGTTTAGTTACATTAGTACATCGAGTTAAACTAAATTCAATTAAGAAAACCTTGCCTTGACAAGTAGCTAAAATATAAAAAGTTTAAGTTTTTCTATATTTACATTTACATATATACATGAGTTTTATGTCAGTACTACTTTAACTAAAATGAAAATGAAAAGTAATTCAAAATGTAAGTTTAATAGTCTCAGTAAAAGTTCAGTGTGTGATTCCACTGCCTCTGTTAAACACTCGCTGGTGCCGAGAGTAAGTAGGCCGTGTGTGTGTGTGTGTGTGTGTGTGTGTGTGTGTGTGTGTGTGTGTGTTCAGTGGTTGGTGGGACGAGTCTGTAAGAACAGGTGGAGCTCGAGGAGCCTCTTCCTGTCAGAGAGCAGATCGTGATCTTGAGCTTCAGAGAACACACACACTCTCACACACTCTCACACACTCGACACGACAGCGTCTGAAGCCTGCGGCCCGTCACACAGACCCGAGACTCGAGGCGGATCATGATGGTGTCGAGGCCAGTGTCCGCCGTGACCGTCCTGCTCTCGATGACAGCGGTGTCAGGTAACGTGTGTGTGTGTGTGTGTGTGTGTGTGTGTGTGAGAAGGCCGCCATCTTTCTCAACGTTTCTCTGGAGGATTGACTCCTCTTCCTCTCTTCCTCCTGTTTAACATTCCCGACCCTCAGAGACTGACCTCTGACCTCTGACCTCTCGGACCCTAAGGCCCCAGCGCGGGGTTAATCTGCAGCCTGAGCGTGTGTGTGTGTGTGTGTGTGTGTGTGTGTCTGTGTGTGTGTGTTTCATGTTTCTGGGTCTCTGGGTTCACGTGTACGCGCCTCAAACACACAGAGCGATGAAACTAAACGCCAAACGCTGGTTATGAACATCAAACACAGTCACGATGCGTAAAACTTTACAGGTCAAAACTACAGCGTTTATTAATCATTGTTAATGTTATTCTCAACATTTACTAATACATTTTTAAAATCAAAATTATTTGTGGACCTGAACTAACATCATCAACTG
Source organism: Semotilus atromaculatus (assembly GCA_031834385.1). Classification (NCBI taxonomy): domain Eukaryota; kingdom Metazoa; phylum Chordata; class Actinopteri; order Cypriniformes; family Leuciscidae; genus Semotilus; species Semotilus atromaculatus. Next base: position 681,998 of record JAULUF010000087.1, read on the forward strand.
TGTGTGTATTAACCAACATTAATAAAGTTAAAATAGATTGGGAAATGAAAGGATTGAAAAATAATTAATGTAATTGTGATTTTCCAGTATTTACTGACACGGATATTTATATAATCCAGAAAACATCATAAAGCCAAAAAACTTTAATTTCCTGTTAAAACTGCAATATTGTTAAAAGTGCTGTATAACAAACATCATACAAATATGCAGATCCTCTACTTTGGTCCTGTTTGGTTTGACTGTAATAATTTCATAACTGGTAATATTCCCAGATTGATGTGAAGTTTATCAGAAATGTTAAACACCAGAACAAACTTCTGCTTCTTCAAACATCTTCAGTTTTTATTTGAGCGCTGGAAGTAAAAACACCTTCATCATCATCAGCTCCACCGAGGAAGAGTGTGTGATATTTAATGTGGAGTGTGTTCTCTTCTTCGGCTGGGATTATGATATTTAATGTGGAGTGTGTTCTCTTCTTCGGCTGGGATTATGATATTTAATGTGGAGTGTGTTCTCTTCTTCGGCTGGGATTATGATATTTAATGTGGAGTGTGTTCTCTTCTTCGGCTGGGATTATGATATTTAATGTGGAGTGTGTTCTCTTCTTCGGCTGGGATTATGATATTTAATGTGGAGTGTGTTCTCTTCTTCGGCTGGGATTATGATATTTAATGTGGAGTGTGTTCTCTTCTTCGGCTGGGATTATGATATTTAATGTGGAGTGTGTTCTCTTCTTCGGCTGGGATTATGATATTTAATGTGGAGTGTGTTCTCTTCTTCGGCTGGGATTATGATATTGCGCGCGGCCGCGGCGCTGCTGCTGTTCCCCGAACGGACGGGAACTATAAACTTTAAACACTATAAACTATAAACACTATAAACTATAAACCAGTGCCGTAGGTTTGATTTTGAAATAGGTGGGGACGGGGACATCAATATATAAATATATGTTAAGTTTTGATCGGAATTATTGCTAGGGATATATCAGTGTCACTGGATATGGGTAGGGACACCTTCCTTACTAACTTCTACACCCCTGCTATAAACACTATAAACTATAAACACTAAACTATAAACACTATAAACTAAACTATATTCTGTCGGATGATTTCTGCTCAGCACATCTTATATTTGTGTAGAGCAAGTGTCAGTTTTTTCTATTCTATTCTATTCCTATTCTATTTATTATATTCACACATAACTATCAACACAAGATTATATCAGAGCTTAATCTTAATTTCTGCGTCAATATCATTCTCAAAGAATCTTCAATTCATAATTAAACTTCATTCACAAGTTGCTTCCCAGCTAACAAAAATATGTTTTTAGAACATTATGAAAACGTTATTTCTGAATCTTCAAAATGTCCAGTTTTTTGTTGCTTAAAAAAACGTGTTTTTCTTGATTATGTGAACATTGATCATTCTTCAATCATTATGAAAACGTTACTTTTGAACGTTCTAAAACAAGTAACAATGTTTAAAAAACGTTAGACGAACGTCCGACTGGAATGTTTCAGAAAAATGTCCCATAACTGATATATAAATAATGTTTTTGTGCTGACGTTCTGAGCTCGTTATTAAAGGCCTGATAACGCTGATTGACGTCACTGGAAGAACGGTAGTTGGTGACTGAGATCGTTCCTGTTCTCCGTGAACGCGTGTCTGCTGAAGGAATTAATGTAAATGGTGTTTTTCTGCGCTGATGTTGTGGAAAGAGTAGATCAGTGGGCGAGAGTTTCTCTTCAGTTCTTCAGTGATGAACGGCGACGCGTTGGAAACACTGTTAGAAAAACATCATTTCAAGGAACACGCTGTGAAATACACACACTACTGAAGAACTGAAGAGTTTACCCTTTACTGGCGCTCCGTTCCTGCTGTGGACTCAAGTGTGTCACACCTGACAGATGCACACACACACACACACACACACACACACACACACGCACACACACACGCACACGCACACACACGCACACGCACACGCACGCACACGCACGCACACACACACACGCATACACACATTCATTTATGTGTAGATTAATTAAGATTTCATAATGTTTCTGAAAGTCTCTTCTGCTCACCAAGACGGCATTTATAACAGTGAAATATTATTATAATGTAAATCATCTGTTTTCTATGTGAATATATAGTAAAGTATAATTCATTCCTGTGATCGAAGCTGAATTACTCCAGTCTTCAGAGTCACATGATCCTTCAGAAATCAGGATAATAATACATGTTTCTTGAGCATCAAATCATCATATTAATGTTGAAAACATGATAATTCAAAAGTCTGTGGTAAGATTAATACTTAGATTTTATTACAGTTTTTTCCAATTGCTAACACACAATTTTGCAAACTAGTCTGGTTTTATCAAAATACTTAACACAATTCACAAACCCACACACACAAACTGCAAAATACCTCAAAATATCTCAAAATACTCATATATCCTGCAAGATGAAGCACTGCAACAGAAAACACACACAACATTATCAACATGAAACGTTTGCATGAAACGACACACACTTCATTCATATCACCAGATGTGTGTCTAACAACTACACACTGGCCATAATGAAGAGCACTCTCATCTTTAGTATGCGTTGCCATAATACTAAAATAGTTCAAATTATAGAATATTCTTTAGATTGGTCACATGCACAGCAATATTTGCAGATACACACACACGCTGTTGAAATTATTTTTTATAATATTTTTTTTTGTACAAGTCAGTGCAACATATGGACAGCAGATATATTTACATTGAACATAACACAATTATACTGACCAATCAGATCATGTGTGTCATTCTGCGTGACTGTGTGTCAGAGTGTTGTGTCTCAGAACCGTGTTCAGGTAAAAAGTGCCATTTTGAATTGCAAAATGTGTGTAAAGCAGAAAATGTGTTTAGACTTGAGAAGAGCTTTCTCTCTGTGTGTCAGTTTCAGCAGTTGTGTGTGTGTGTGTGTCATTTTAGTGTGTTCGCAACTGGAAAAA
>JAULUF010000087.1:690000-722500 GCA_031834385.1 Semotilus atromaculatus
GGATACGTACCAAAAACCTTTAAGCTGGCTATGATAAAACCGCTTGTTGAAAAAACGCAACTTGATCATACAAAATTAATCGATTACAGGCCGATCTCGAATCTGCCTTTTCTGTCAAAGATATTAGAAAAAGCAGTATCATCACAACTGTGTTCCTTTCTTGAAAGAAATTATATCTGGAGGATTTCCAGTCCGGATTTAGACCGTACCATAGTACCGAGACAGCTCTCGTTAGAGTCATAAATGATTTGCTTTTATCATCCGATCGTGGTTGTATATCTCTATTAGTGGTACTGGATCTTAGTGCTTTATTTGACACAATTGACCACAACATTCTTTTAAATAGACTAGAAAACTATGTTGGCATTAGTGGAATTGCACTAGCATGGTTTAAATCATACTTATCTGACCGTTATCAGTTTGTAGCAGTAAATGAAGAGATGTCTTATCGATCACAAGTTCAGTATGGCGTACCACTAGGCTCAGTACTGGGACCGCTGCTGTTCACTCTGTACATGCTGCCATTAGGAGATATCATTAGGAAACATGGAATTAGCTTTCACTGTTATGCCGATGATACTCGGCTCTATATTTCTTCAAAACCTAACGAAACTTACCAATTTACTAAATTAACGGAATGCATAGCTGATATAAGAAATTGGATGACTAGTAATTTCCTACTACTAAATTCTGTAAAAACAGAGATTCTGATTATTGGACAAAAAACTTCCACACGTAATAACCTTGAATACTGTCCAACACTTGATGGCTGCTCTGTTAAGTCTTCGTCGTCGGTTAGGAACCTGTGTGTGTGTGTGTGTGTGTGTGTGTGTGTGTGTGTGTGTGTCTGTGCTCTTTGATACCAAAACTGCATTCTTCCATCTTAAAAATATTTGTAAATTACGACATATGCTCTCAATGACAAATGCAGAACACTTATTTCTCTTTACAACATAAGAAGAATGGCATCTACGCTAATATCAGTCTCTCTGTTGATCTGGAGGTTTACTGTTGTCAGCCGTATCCAGATCCATGTTTGCAGTGTTTGCTTTGAGCTCATCAGAGTCTCATCAGTAATCTGTGTTTGTTCTGCAGAAGCACTATCGCCTCACGACCCTCAGAACTGCTACATTCTGGACGGGCTTCTGCTGCTGTACGGCATCGTCATCACTGCGTTCTTCGTACACGCACGAGTGAGAGACTGCTCCACACACACACACACACACACACACACTCACACTCACACTCACACACACACACACACACACACACACACACACACACACAGCTTTGTTTTTGTGATTTATGAGGACATTCCATAGGCGTAATGGTTTTTATACTGTACAAACTATATATTCTATCCCCTTACACACACACACACACACACACACACACACACACACACACTGCCCCTATCCCTAAACCTACCCATCACAGGAGACATGCTGAATTTGTACATTTTTTTAAAAAAACATTTTAAAAAACAACGTTTTTTATGTTTTTTAAGCTATTTGAAATATGAGGACTCATGCAATGTCCTCATAAGTCACGTGTAAGTTGTAATACCAGTGTAATATGCATGTCATTATACACATTTGTGTCCTCATATATCACAAAAACAAGCACACACGCGCACACACGCACAGGAAACATTCTCAGAATTTTCATAACTTAATGGGAATGTTAGCAAAACATTAATGACGTTTCTTCCTTCAGTTCGTCAGGAAGACGAGCAAAGCAGACGTAGAGTCTCCGTATCAGGTGAGAATCACATCAGAACAACAATCATCCTGATGTTAAAGATCCTGATGTTGATGTTTCTGATGTTAAAGATCCAGATGTTAAAGATCCTGATGTTGATGATTCTGATGTTAAAGATCCAGATGTTAAAGATCCTGATGTTGATGATTCTGATGTTAATGAGTGTTTGATGTGTCCAGGCAATTAACACCAGTGGGAAGGGGGTGTACAGTGACCCGAAGCACAGCGCTGAAGGGGTGAGTGATGATACACACCACATGCATGACATCATACATCACATGATGGAGTGCCTGTGATCATACGTCAAGTCAAGTCAGCTTTATTTCTACAGCGCTTTTTACAGCACAGAGAGTTTCAAAGCAGCTTTACAGAGATAACAGGAAAATAATGCAACAAAGTTTGTTTGCAGAAGAAAATAGCGTCACAGTCCAGCTTAATATTGTAAGTTCAGGGATGTTTCATTTCTGTTGTAAAAAAGTTATTAATTTAGTCAATTTATATACAGTGAAGAAAATAAGTATTTGAACACCCTGCTATTCTGCAAGTTCTTCCACTTAGAAATCATGGAGGGGTCTGAAATTGTCATCGTAGGTGCATGTCCACTGTGAGAGACATAATCTAAAAAAAAAAAAAATCCAGAAATCACAATGTATGATTTTTTAACTATTTATTTGTAAGATACAGCTGCAAATAAGTATTTGAACACCTGAGAAAATCAATGTTAATATTTGGTACAGTAGCCTTTGTTTGCAATTACAGAGGTCAAACGTTTCCTGTAGTTTTTCACCAGGTTTGCACACACTGCAGGAGGGATTTTGGCCCACTCCTCCACACAGATCTTCTCTAGATCAGTCAGGTTTCTGGGCTGTCGCTGAGAAACACGGAGTTTGAGCTCCCTCCAAAGATTCTCTATCGGATTTAGGTCTGGAGACTGGCTAGGCCACGCTAGAACCTTGATATGCTTCTTACAGAGCCACTCCTTGGTTATCCTGGCTGTGTGCTTCGGGTCATTGTCATGTTGGAAGACCCAGCCTCGACCCATCTTCAATGCTCTAACTGAGGGAAGGAGGTTGTTCCCCAAAATCTCGCAATACATGGCCCCGGTCATCCTCTCCTTAATACGGTGCAGTCGCCCTGTCCCATGTTCAGAAAAACACCCCCAAAGCATGATGCTACCACCCCCATGCTTCACAGTAGGGATGGTGTTCTTGGGATGGTACTCATCATTCTTCTTCCTCCAAACACGGTTAGTGGAATTATGACCAAAAAGTTCTATTTTGGTCTCATCTGACCACATGACTTTCTCCCATGACTCCTCTGGATCATCCAAATGGTCATTGGCAAACTTAAGACGGGCCTTGACATGTGCTGGTTTAAGCAGGGGAACCTTCTGTGCCATGCATGATTTCAAACCATGACGTCTTAGTGTATTACCAACAGTAACCTTGGAAACGGTGGTCCCAGCTCTTTTCAGGTCATTGACCAGCTCCTCCCGTGTAGTTCTGGGCTGATTTCTCACCTTTCTTAGGATCATTGAGACCCCACGAGGTGAGATCTTGCATGGAGCCCCAGTCCGAGGGAGATTGACAGTCATGTTTAGCTTCTTCCATTTTCTAATGATTGCTCCAACAGTGGACCTTTTTTCACCAAGCTGCTTGGCAATTTCTCCGTAGCCCTTTCCAGCCTTGTGGAGGTGTACAATTTTGTCTCTAGTGTCTTTGGACAGCTCTTTGGTCTTGGCCATGTTAGTAGTTGGATTCTTACTGATTGTATGGGGTGGACAGGGGTCTTTATGCAGCGAACGACCTCAAACAGGAGCATCTAATTTAGATAATTAGATACATAATAAATGGAGTGGAGGTGGACATTTTAAAGGCAGACTAACAGGTCTTTGAGGGTCAGAATTCTAGCTGATAGACAGGTGTTCAAATACTTATTTGCAGCTGTATCTTACAAATAAATAGTTTTTTTTTAGATTATGTCTCTCACAGTGGACATGCACCTATGATGACAATTTCAGACCCCTCCATGATTTCTAAGTGGGAGAACTTGCAAAATAGAAGGGTGTTCAAATACTTATTTTCTTCACTGTGTGTATATATATATATATATATATATATATATATATATATATAAATAGCGGCTCTGGAGAAAACTGTGATGTCATCGTCCAGCTCAGTTCAGTTCTCATATATTGCTGGCAATGCAGGAGATCAATAATATTGTTGAATATTAAATTAAATGTCCCCAACTAAGCAAACCAGTGGCAGGAACCAAAACTCCATCAGTGACAGAATGGAGAAATGCCTTTTGAGAAACCAGACTCAGTCTCATTTCTGCTCTGGCCAACCAACAGTGTATGATTATGATTTTGATCAGGCAGCATTACAGGTCAGAGGTCATATTGAATCAGAATATTCAGAATATTCTCCAGTTCCTCTGGTTGAAGACCGGAGTCCCGCCGGTACGGAGACGAGTGTGTGGAGGATCAGAGGCGATGTGTCGTGTCGAGGAGGCCTTCACAGGGAGAGTCTCGTGGACACCAGCTCTGCTGACAGGGATGTGTTGTGGACGTGTCCAGGCGCAGGTCCTGCATCTGGTCTGGAGTGTGTGTGTGTGTGTGTGTGTGTGTGTTGTGGACGGTTCCAGGCGCAGGTCCTCCGTCTGGTCTGGAGTGTGTGTGTGTGTGTGTGTGTGTGTGTGTGTGTGTGTGTGTGTGTGTGTGTGTGTGTGTGTGTTGTGGACGTGTCCAGGCGCAGGTCCTCCATCTGGTCTGGAGTGTGTGTGTGTGTTGTGGACGTGTTCAATTCAATTCAATTCAAATTTATTTGTATAGCGCTTTTCACAATACACATTGTTTCAAAGCAGCTTTACAGAAAGTGCATTAAAAATGTACATAGAAAATACAGTTAGTTCATCATGTATTAATTTAGGGCATAACATATCGCCGGCATTGAGTCGTCTCTCCACAGGCGTTTAGTCGTCTCTCCACAGGCGTTTAGTCGTCTCATCACAGGTGTTGGATCATCCGAAGTCTCCGTGAGAGGCTGGATACAAACTGGAGCTGACGAACGCTACTTACCTCGGGACTTGCGTCCCGAGATAACAGCAGAAAGGCAGATGAGAAATAATTAGCGTAGCTGATGTTCATAATATTAATGCATTCGATCTGATTCGGCAGTAGTATAAAAGGTAAGCATTATGTGAATGCTTGGTTAAAGAGATGCGTCTTTAATCTGGTTTTAAACTGGGACAGCGAGTCTGAGCCTCGAACAATATCAGGAAGGCTATTCCAGAGCTTCGGAGCTAAATGTGAAAACGCCCTCCCTCCTTTAGTGGACTTAGATATCCTAGGAATGACCAGAAGCCTCGAATTTAGTGATCTTAAAGAGCGCGACGGATTGTAGGGCGATAGAAGGTCCGTTAAATAGACTGGAGCTAAACCATTTAGGGCTTTATAGGTCAGTAGCAATACCTTGTAATTGATACGGAACTTAATAGGTAACCAATGTAGAGATGATAAAATTGGTGTTATATGATCATATTTTCTTGATCTAGTAAGAACTCTAGCGGCTGCATTTTGGACTAACTGTAGCTTGTTTATTGAGGATACAGGACAACCAGCTAATAAAGCATTACAGTAATCTAGTCTCGAGGTCATGAATGCATGAACGAACTTTTCTGCATCAGAAACGGATAGCATGTTACGTAGCTTAGCAATGTTTCTAAGGTGGAAAAAGGCTGTTCTTGTAACATATGAAATATGATTTTCGAAAGTCAAGTTGCGGTCAAGTATGACACACAGGTCTTTTACTGTGGTGGATAAAGTAACAGGGCATCCTACTAAATTAAAGTTGTATTGTAAGGGATTTTGTGGGTAGTTTTTTGGACCAATAAGTAATACCTCTGTTTTATCTGAATTTAATAGCAGGAAATTACACGTCATCCAGTATTTTATATCTTTAAGACATTCTGTCAAGTTAGATAAGTTAGTGGTTTCATCTGGCCGTGATGAAATATATAATTGAGTGTCATCAGCATAACAGTGAAAATTAATTCCATGTTTTCTTATAATATTACCAAGTGGCAGCATATCACAGGCCTATGGCAGGCCTAACACAGATCCTTGCGGTACTCCATAGTTTACTGACGTTATCTTTGATTTTTCCCCATTTAAGCAGACAAAGTGGTAACGGTCTGATAAGTACGATCTAAACCAGCTTAATGCCTGTCCCTGAACACCAGTGTAGTTTTGTAGTCGATCCAGGAGTATTTTATGATCTATAGTATCAAATGCAGCGCTTAGATCGAGTAGAACTAGTATTGAGATGCAGCCTTGGTCAGAAGCTAAAAGTAAATCATTTGTCATTTTAACTAGCGCAGTTTCTGTGCTATGATACGGTCTGAATCCTGACTGAAATTTTTCATAGATATCATTTTCTTGCAAGAAAGAGCACAATTGAGCGGACACAACTTTTTCTAGTATTTTAGACATAAATGGAAGATTTGAAATGGGTCTGTAATTTGCTAGGTTATTTGGATCTAATTGTGGTTTCTTAATAAGAGGTTTTATTACTGCCAGCTTGAATATTCTTGGAACGTGACCTAAAAATAAAGATGAATTAATAATATTGAGAAGAGGCTCTTCCACTACAGGTAACACTTCTTTAAGTAATTTAGTGGGTATTGGATCTAATAAACAAGTTGTTGGTTTAGATGCAATAATAAGTTTATTTAGCTCTTCCTGTCCTATAGTTGTAAAGCGGTGTAGTTGTTCTTGAGGGGCGATAATTGAGGCTGAATCATAAGACACCATAATAGATTGTATATTTACAATTGTGTTTCTGATGTTTTCTATTTTCTCAGTGAAGAAATTCATAAAGTCATTACTACTACATTGTAACGGAATATTTTGCTCAGGTGATGCCTGTTTATTTGTTAGTCTGGCCACGGTGTTAAATAAGAACCTTGGATTATTTTGGTTATTTTCTATTAGTCTGCGGAGATGCTCAGCCCTGGCTGATTTAAGAGCCTTTTTGTAATGTGACATACTATCTTTCCACGCGATTCTAAAGACCTCTAAATTTGTTTGTTTCCATTTACGCTCTAAGTTACGAGTTTCTCTCTTGATAGCATGCGTAGCATTGTTGTACCATGGTGCTCTAGTTTTCTCTCTAACCTTTTTTAATCTAATTGGTGCAACAATTTCTAATGTACTAGAGAAAATGGTGCTCAAACTGCTAGTCATTTCCTCTAGTTCATCTGTTTGTTTGGGTTCACTGAGCAGCTGAGATAGATCAGGTAAGTTATTTGAGAATCTATCTATAGTGTTTGGAAGGATTGTTCTGCCTGGTCGATAACGTGGCGCAACATGACAAATTTCAGCAGTACGTAACATGCAAGTTACCATGTAATGATCAGTTACATCATCGCTTTGCGGTACAATATCTATATCGGTTGGATTGGTTCCATATGATATAATTAAATCTAGTGTATGATTTAGGCGATGAGTGGGACCACTGACGTTTTGCTTGACCCCGAAGGAGTTTAATAAATCTGTAAACGCAGTCCCTAACACATCATTTGTGTTATCTACGTGTATGTTAAAATCTCCAACAATTATTGCTTTATCGACATTGACCAATAGATTTGATAGAAAGTCTGCAAACTCTTTTAGGAAATCGGCGTAAGGCCCTGGAGGTCTATATACAGTAGCCAAGGCTAGAGATAATAGGGATTTCTTTCTTAAATCTAAGAGTGTAACATTTAGCACAAGTACCTCAAACGAATTAAACCTGTGCCCTGTTTTCTGAGTAACATTAAGAATATCTCTGTAGATTGTTGCAACACCGCCGCCACGACCAATCAGACGGGGCTCATGCTTATAACAGTATCCTGGCGGAGTAGACTCATTTAGACCGAAATAATCATTTGGTTTAAGCCAGGTTTCAGTAAGGCACAGAACATCAAAACTATTATCTGTGACCATTTCATTTACAATAACCGCCTTAGGTGTGAGCGATCTAATGTTTAGAAGACCTAGCTTTAGAAATTGTTTATCACTGATATTGAGATTTTCTGGTTTAATTACAATTAAATTTTTCCTAGATCCTACATTATATATATATTATTTGGCCTTACTAAACGAGGAATAGACACAGTTTCTATATAATGTTCTACATTGGTGCTTATATCAATTAAGTTGGGACAGCAAAGACTGTGATTTGGACTTTGACTTACTAGTCATATGGTGTGTAGCGTCTTGGAGATGTTGTCCGACAGCACAGCCGCTCCGACGTGTCCAGGCGCAGGTCCTCCATCTGGTCTGGAGTGTGTGTGTGTGTGTGTTGTGGACGTGTCCAGGCGCAGGTCCTCCGTCTGGTCTGGAGTGTGTGTGTGTGTGTGTGTGTGTGTTGTGGACGTGTCCAGGCGCAGGTCCTCCATCTGGTCTGGATACGGCCCGGATCCGGCTGACTACAGTAAACCTCGGAATGAACAGAGAGACTAACATTAGCATAAATGCCATTCTTCTTATGATGTAATGAGTACATCGGGTGTTATAGGAAGTGCGTTGTAAGTAATCAACAATATTTAAAAATGTATACGATGTTTAATAGGCAGCCAATGCAGTGTTGACAGAACCGGCTAATATAGTCATACTTCCTGGTTCTGGTTAGAACTCGAGCTGCTGCGTTTTGAACTAGCTGTAGTTTGTTTATTAAGCGTGCAGGGCAACCACCCAGTAGAGCATTACAATAATCTAGTCTTGATGTCATGAACGCATCAACTAACTGTTCTGGATTTGTCAATGAGAGAATATGACATAATTTATATATATTTTTGAGATGGAAGAATGTGGTTTTACAGATGCTAGAAACGTGGCTTTCAAATGAAAGATTGGTATCAAAGAGTGTGTGTGTGTGTGTGTGTGTGTGTGTGTTTCACAGGGTCGCAGGAGAGGAGGAGACGACACCTACACGGTAAGAGCTTCATCACAACAGGAAGGAAGTTTATTAGCAGCGCGTGAGAATATTGAAGCTGAAGCTCCTCGTTCACCACAGACGCTCGAGCGAGTGAGGCTCAGACTCACCGTTACAGGAGCCTCTGATGCACTGAAGCGCTGAATAAACTCTGCAAAAATATCATATCATATACAGAGTTTCAAAATTATGCAGATTTGATCTTAATTATTAATATAATATAATACAATATACAGAGTTTCAAAGTGCTTCAGATTTGGTCTACATTATTAATATAATGTAATATAATATAATACAGAGTTTCAAAGTGCTGCAGATTTTATATAAATTATTAGTATTATAATATAATACACTTGTCAATTTATTTCATATTGATGGAAAGAGTTTCCAGAAATCACACGAAAACATTGATTTTTGCCTAAAAAAAATCAAACCTTTATTTGATTGTGTTACACTTTATTTTAGTGTCTTTGTTACAGTGATATTAAACATTGAAGAGCTGAGTGACATTAATGAACGACACGCTCCATCTATAGTCTTATTACAGTCATATGTTATTATGCATATACTGTTATTACTATAGCAACTACATGTAATGTGTAACAAAGACATTGTAAAATAAAATTTTGCTGTTTGTTTATAATTCACATGGAGATGGTGAAGGTGATGATGATGATGATGATTATGATTATGATGATGATGGTGACGAAGATGGTGATTATGATGATTATGATCATGATGATGAAGATGATGAAGAAGATTATGATTGTTTGTTTCAGCCTCTGAGCAGGAAGACAGACGAGACATATCGTGAGATCGAACCCCGAGGAGACGTGAGTGTTTTACTCTGATCTGGTGTTGATTAGTGTGAGTGATTCGAGTAAAGACTGTGTGTTGTGTTGATTAGTGTGAGTGATTCGAGTAAAGACTGTGTGTTGTGTTGATTAGTGTGAGTGATTCGAGTAAAGACTGTGTGTTGTGTTGATTAGTGTGAGTGATTCGAGTAAAGACTGTGTTGTGTTGATTAGTGTGAGTGATTCGAGTAAAGACTGTGTGTTGTGTTGATTAGTGTGAGTGATTCGAGTAAAGGCTGATTGTGTGTTGTGTTGATTAATGTGAGTGATTCGAGTAAAGACTGTGTGTTGTGTTGATTAGTGTGAGTGATTCGAGTAAAGACTGTGTTGTGTTGATTAGTGTGAGTGATTCGAGTAAAGACTGTGTGTTGTGTTGATTAGTGTGAGTGATTCGAGTAAAGGCTGATTGTGTGTTGTGTTGATTAGTGTGAGTGATTCGAGTAAAGACTGTGTGTTGTGTTGATTAGTGTGAGTGATTCGAGTAAAGACTGTGTGTTGTGTTGATTAGTGTGAGTGATTCGAGTAAAGGCTGATTGTGTGTTGTGTTGATTAATGTGAGTGATTCGAGTAAAGGCTGATTGTGTGTTGTGTTGATTAGTGTGAGTGATTCGAGTAAAGACTGTGTTGTGTTGATTAGTGTGAGTGATTCGAGTAAAGGCTGTGTGTTGTGTTGATTAGTGTGAGTGATTCGAGTAAAGACTGTGTGTTGTGTTGATTAGTGTGAGTGATTCGAGTAAAGACTGTGTTGTGTTGATTAGTGTGAGTGATTCGAGTAAAGGCTGTGTTGTGTTGATTAGTGTGAGTGATTCGAGTAAAGACTGTGTTGTGTTGATTAGTGTGAGTGATTCGAGTAAAGACTGTGTGTTGTGTTGATTAGTGTGAGTGATTCGAGTAAAGGCTGATTGTGTGTTGTGTTGATTAATGTGAGTGATTCGAGTAAAGGCTGATTGTGTGTTGTGTTGATTAGTGTGAGTGATTCGAGTAAAGACTGTGTTGTGTTGATTAGTGTGAGTGATTCGAGTAAAGGCTGATTGTGTGTTGTGTTGATTAGTGCGAGTGATTCGAGTAAAGACTGTGTTGTGTTGATTAATGTGAGTGATTCGAGTAAAGACTGTGTTGTGTTGATTAATGTGAGTGATTCGAGTAAAGGCTGATTGTGTGTTGTGTTGATTAGTGTGAGTGATTCGAGTAAAGGCTGATTGTGTGTTGTGTTGATTAGTGTGAGTGATTCGAGTAAAGACTGTGTGTTGTGTTGATTAGTGTGAGTGAATCGAGTAAAGGCTGATTGTGTGTTGTGTTGATTAGTGTGAGTGATTCGAGTAAAGGCTGATTGTGTGTTGTGTTGATTAGTGTGAGTGATTCGAGTAAAGGCTGATTGTGTGTTGTGTTGAATAGTGTAAGTGATTCGAGTAAAGACTGATTGTGTGTTGTGTTGATTAGTGTGAGTGATTCGAGTAAAGACTGTGTTGTGTTGATTAGTGTGAGTGATTCGAGTAAAGACTGATTGTGTGTTGTGTTGATTAGTGTGAGTGATTCGAGTAAAGGCTGATTGTGTGTTGTGTTGATTAGTGTGAGTGATTCGAGTAAAGACTGATTGTGTGTTGTGTTGATTAGTGTGAGTGATTCGAGTAAAGGCTGATTGTGTGTTGTGTTGATTAGTGTGAGTGATTCGAGTAAAGGCTGATTGTGTGTTGTGTTGATTAGTGTGAGTGATTCGAGTAAAGGCTGATTGTGTGTTGTGTTGATTAGTGTGAGTGATTCGAGTAAAGGCTGATTGTGTGTTGTGTGTTGATTAGTGTGAATGATTCGAGTAAAGGCTGGTTGTGTGTTGTGTTGATTAGTGTGAGTGATTCGAGTAAAGACTGTGTGTTGTGTTGATTAGTGTGAGTGATTCGAGTAAAGGCTGATTGTGTGTTGTGTTGATTAGTGTGAGTGATACGAGTAAAGGCTGATTGTGTGTTGTGTTGATTAGTGTGAGTGATACGAGTAAAGACTGATTGTGTGTTGTGTTGATTAGTGTGAGTGATTCGAGTAAAGACTGATTGTGTGTTGTGTTGATTAATGTGAGTGATTCGAGTAAAGGCTGATTGTGTGTTGTGTTGATTAGTGTGAGTGATACGAGTAAAGACTGATTGTGTGTTGTGTTGATTAGTGTGAGTGATTCGAGTAAAGACTGATTGTGTGTTGTGTTGATTAGTGCGAGTGATTCGAGTAAAGACTGATTGTGTGTTGTGTTGATTAGTGTGAGTGATTCGAGTAAAGGCTGATTGTGTGTTGTGTTGATTAGTGTGAGTGATTCGAGTAAAGGCTGATTGTGTGTTGTGTTGATTAGTGTGAGTGATTCGAGTAAAGACTGATTGTGTGTTGTGTTGATTAGTGTGAGTGATTCGAGTAAAGACTGATTGTGTGTTGTGTTGATTAGTGCGAGTGATTCGAGTAAAGACTGTGTGTTGTGTTGATTAGTGTGAGTGATTCGAGTAAAGGCTGATTGTGTGTTGTATTGATTAGTGTGAGTGATTCGAGTAAAGGCTGATTGTGTGTTGTGTTGATTAGTGTGAGTGATACGAGTAAAGACTGATTGTGTGTTGTGTTGATTAATGTGAGTGATTCGAGTAAAGGCTGATTGTGTGTTGTGTTGATTAGTGCGAGTGATTCGAGTAAAGACTGTGTGTTGTGTTGATTAGTGTGAGTGATTCGAGTAAAGGCTGATTGTGTGTTGTATTGATTAGTGTGAGTGATTCGAGTAAAGGCTGATTGTGTGTTGTGTTGATTAGTGTGAGTGATTCGAGTAAAGGCTGATTGTGTGTTGTATTGATTAGTGTGAGTGATTCGAGTAAAGGCTGATTGTGTGTTGTGTTGATTAATGTGAGTGATTCGAGTAAAGGCTGATTGTGTGTTGTGTTGATTAGTGTGAGTGATTCGAGTAAAGGCTGATTGTGTGTTGTGTTGATTAGTGTGAGTGATTCGAGTAAAGACTGATTGTGTGTTGTGTTGATTAGTGCGAGTGATTCGAGTAAAGACTGTGTGTTGTGTTGATTAGTGTGAGTGATTCGAGTAAAGACTGTGTGTTGTGTTGATTAGTGCGAGTGATTCGAGTAAAGGCTGATTGTGTGTTGTGTTGATTAGTGTGAGTGATTCGAGTAAAGGCTGATTGTGTGTTGTGTTGATTAGTGTGAGTGATTCGAGTAAAGGCTGATTGTGTGTTGTGTTGATTAGTGTGAGTGATTCGAGTAAAGACTGATTGTGTGTTGTGTTGATTAGTGCGAGTGATTCGAGTAAAGACTGTGTGTTGTGTTGATTAGTGCGAGTGATTCGAGTAAAGACTGTGTGTTGATTAGTGTGAGTGATTCGAGTAAAGGCTGATTGTGTGTTGTATTGATTAGTGTGAGTGATTCGAGTAAAGGCTGATTGTGTGTTGTGTTGATTAGTGTGAGTGATACGAGTAAAGACTGATTGTGTGTTGTGTTGATTAATGTGAGTGATTCGAGTAAAGGCTGATTGTGTGTTGTGTTGATTAGTGTGAGTGATTCGAGTAAAGGCTGATTGTGTGTTGTATTGATTAGTGTGAGTGATACGAGTAAAGACTGATTGTGTGTTGTGTTGATTAATGTGAGTGATTCGAGTAAAGGCTGATTGTGTGTTGTGTTGATTAGTGTGAGTGATTCGAGTAAAGGCTGATTGTGTGTTGTGTTGATTAGTGTGAGTGATTCGAGTAAAGACTGATTGTGTGTTGTGTTGATTAGTGTGAGTGATTCGAGTAAAGGCTGATTGTGTGTTGTGTTGATTAATGTGAGTGATTCGAGTAAAGGCTGATTGTGTGTTGTGTTGATTAGTGTGAGTGATTCGAGTAAAGGCTGATTGTGTGTTGTGTTGATTAGTGTGAGTGATTCGAGTAAAGGCTGATTGTGTGTTGTGTTGATTAGTGTGAGTGATTCAAGTAAAGGCTGATTGTGTGTTGTGTTGATTAGTGTGAGTGATTCGAGTAAAGGCTGATTGTGTGTTGTGTTGATTAGTGTGAGTGATTCGAGTAAAGGCTGATTGTGTGTTGTGTTGATTAGTGTGAGTGATTCGAGTAAAGGCTGATTGTGTGTTGTGTTGATTAGTGTGAGTGATTCGAGTAAAGGCTGATTGTGTGTGTTGATTAGTGTAAGTGATTCGAGTAAAGGCTGATTGTGTGTTGTGTTGATTAGTGTGAGTGATACGAGTAAAGACTGATTGTGTGTTGTGTTGATTAATGTGAGTGATTCGAGTAAAGACTGATTGTGTGTTGTGTTGATTAGTGACTGATTGTGTGTTGTGTTGATTAGTGACTAATTGTGTGTTGCGTTGATTAGTGACTGATTGTGTGTTGTGTTGGTTCTCGTCCTCAGCGCCGTCGGGATCAGGTTTATCAGGTCAGACATGTTTCAGATCTCAGAATAAAGTGCATGATATGGTTTGATCTGTTCAGAAGTGTGTGTTCTGACTGAGTGTGTGTTTGTTTCAGGGTCTGAGCTCCGTGACTAAAGACACGTATGATTCTCTGCACATGCAGCAGATTAACCCACCGCCTCGTTAGAAGCTCGTCAAACCCTCGTCAGGCCACAGTCCATTCCGGAATCCATTCCGGAGTCCATTCCTCAGTTTATTCCTGAGTCCACTCCAATCCCATTCCGGAGTCCATTCCACAGTTTATTCCTGAGTCCACTCCGATCCCATTCCTGAGTCCATTCCACAGTTTATTCCTGAGTCCACTCCGATCCCATTCCTCAGTCCATTCCTCAGTTTATTCCTGAGTCCACTCCAATCCCATTCCTGAGTCCATTCCACAGTTTATTCCTGAGTCCACTCCGATCCCATTCCTCCGTTTATTCCTGAGTCCACTCCAATCACATTCCGGACTCCATTCCACAGTTTATTCCTGAGTCCAGTCCGATCCCATTCTGGAGTCCATTCCACAGTTTATTCCTGAGTCCACTCCGATCCCATTCCTGAGTCCATTCCACAGTTTATTCCTGAGTCCACTCTGATCCCATTCCTGAGTCCATTCCAGTTTATTCCTGAGTCCACTCTGATCCCATTCCTGAGTCCATTCCAGTTTATTCCTGAGTCCACTCTGATCCCATTCCTGAGTCCACTCCTCAGTTTATTCCTGAGTCCATTCCGATCCGGTTCCAGGCCTTCTTTCTTGCCTCAGTCACGTGATTATTGTGTTTTTGCAGTAACTGTTTCTCCACTTCATGAATGATAGACTTTAATAATGAGCTCAAAGTTTACATGTCGTACATGTCCAGTAGCGTTAAAGTCAGAAGAAACGGTATCACTTTACATTAGTTAACATCAGCTAACAATGAACAATATTTTCATTAATACAGCTTTTATTAATTTTAGTCATGATAATTTCAGCATTTACTGATATATTAATAAAATCAAAGGTTGCATTTGTTAATATTATTTAATAGACCAATGATCCGTTGTATATTACTAACATTAACAAAGGTTAATACATGCTTTAAAAATTTATTTTTGATTGTTAGATAATGTAAACTAATATTGCCAAACGAGTCCTTAAAGTGATACCAAAAAATCCATATAAAGCCATTGACAGTAAACCTGATTTAGCAAATGTTTAAACATCATGTGATTCAACTAATGATTAATTCTGGACTAGTCTCATTAGTGTAATATTGGACACTCTTAAATAGAGCTTACAAAATGTGTTTTTTTCCACAGCGATGCCAAAAAACAACTTTGGGATTTCCACCTTTCTTAAAAGGAGCATTTTAAAAACATTTTAATAACCATTTAAACATCAACAATCTAAAGAACCTTTTGAGGAATGGAAAGATTCCTGGATGTCAAAGGTTCTTCATGGAACCATCATTACTGTTAAAGAACCTTTATTTTTAATATTGAATACGGTCCTGACTTATTCCCTCGTGATTCTGTGGTGAAATATGAGCCACCGTTTCCTGAGATTCAGAGTTTGATGTTTTGTGTCCTTTATCGTGGCTCTTTAATAACATAACGCATTTACGCTTTTAAAACTGAGAATTTCACTGTATTTCATTTTGTTGTTACTTTTTGTCTCTGTAATTTTGTCATCAGCTTGTTAATAAAATTATCTTTTTCATTGCATTTGTCAGTAAATGATCAATTGTGAAGCTTGATTTGACTCAAGATTGATTTGAACAGATCATACAGATAAACAGTCTGAGAAAAACATTTAATGAAATCTACAGCAACAGCAACATGACAAACTCATCAACAGCAACGAAAATACAGAAACTCTAGAGATCATGTGAACGATAAACCGTGAAACAGACAACTCGGAAAAACCTGCGGAGAAACAACAGAAGTGTGTGTGAGAGTCTGAGTGAGTGAGTGTGAGATAGACTCTCTCACACACACACACACACTGAGTGTGTGTGTGAGTCTGAGTGTGTAAAAGTGTGTGTGAGAGAGTCTGAGTGAGTGTGTTTGTGTGAAAGAGCATGTGTGTGTGTGTGTGTGTGAGAGAGAGCGTGTGCACGTGTGTGTACGAGTGTGTGTATGAGTGAGTGTGTAAAAGTGTGTGTGTGAGAGAGTCTGAGTGAGTGAGTGTGTGTGTGTGTTTGTGTGAAAGCATGTGTGATTCTTGAGTGGGTATGTGTGTGTGTGTGTGTGAGAGAGAGCGTGTGCACGTGTGTACGAGAGTGTGTGTGTGTGTATATGAGTGTGTGTGTGTGTAGCCCTTCTGTATGATATAAAACACATTCTTTAGAGAAACTCAACACACATCGTCTGAATCACAACGAGAACGACAGGAAACTGAGACGCTGCTGTTTCATCTCATGCAGTGAGGAAATTATTATTAATATTCCACCATAAAATCAATAACCTGTTACTGGATCATTAAGACTAGAATGTGACTATACTTTCCAATGAATTATACATTTAAAAAAATGAAGGGAAAAGCAAAGAGAAAGTGAATAATCTTTGGTTTTCATCCTCTAGAGGACTTTTGCTTTGGGAACCACAACATAAAAAACTTTTTTTTACACATTTATATATATATATTTATAATCCTGGTATATATTGTGGGTGTGTGAGTAAAGATGATGGAGAAGAAACGGAGCGGATGAATCTTTGGTTTTCATCTGCTTTTCATTCCTGCAGAAAACAATAAAGACGCTAGAGATGAAACTAAAGCACTGACATATTTCATATATTAAACTTTACCGGCGCGAGACGACAGCAGAATGGACATGAAGGACATTAACAGATCGATGCCACCGCCTTCCGTTCTGTTTATAAATGAACGAAATCCTGCTGAGAACCTCAGAACGGGTCATGTGATGGTCATGTGATGTTCTTCCAGATGGAGGACGACGAGCCGGCGATGAAGAAGAGTGTGTTCATGAAAGATGAAGATGAAGACACTAGTGAAGTAAAACGAGTGTAAAGGACTGTGACAGTAGTATTCTTTAACTGAAGGTCAGTGTTGGAGGTATTTATACAAACACACGCACTGACCTCTGACCTCACGTCTCTGACCTCTGACCTCTCCTACACATCTCTGACCTCACGTCTCTGACGACCGCTGGAGAATAAATTAACACACAGAGACTTTGGTTGCAGCTTTTTTGTGATTCTGTTTGCATCCGTTTCGGCACAGAACGACTCGCACCCAATGAAGCGTGTGTGTGTGCGTGTGTGTGTGTGTGTGTGTTTGAGACGGACTGACTGACAAAAACACTCAAACGGAATCAAACAAATCACTGCAACGCCAGAAGTAACAGTTTTGTTTCAGGGTGAATCTTATGGAAGCTTCTTTAAGGGAATAAAAAATAAAAAAGGTAATTCACAGAAGTATGAAATCCGACTGGGAACTCTGACTGGGAACTCCCACTTGGTTTCCCGGAACTCCCACTTGGTTTCCAGAACTCCGATTTGGTTTCCCGGAACTCCCACTTGGTTTCCCGGAACTCCCACTTGGTTTCCCGGAACTCCCACTTGGTTTCCAGGAACTCCCACTTGGTTTCCAGGAACTCCCACTTGGTTTCCAGGAACTCCCACTTGGTTTCCAGGAACTCCCACTTGGTTTCCCGGAACTCCCACTTGGTTTCCAGGAACTCCCACTTGGTTTCCAGGAACTCCCACTTGGTTTCCAGAACTCCGATTTGGTTTCCCAGAACTCCCACTTGGTTTCCCGGAACTCCCACTTGGTTTCCCGGAACTCCCACTTGGTTTCCCGGAACTCCCACTTGGTTTCCCGGAACTCCCACTTGGTTTCCAGGAACTCCCACTTGGTTTCCAGGAACTCCCACTTGGTTTCTCGGAACTCCCACTTGGTTTCCCGGAACTCCCACTTGGTTTCTCGGAACTCCCACTTGGTTTCCCGGAACTCCCACTTGGTTTCCCGGAACTCCCACTTGGTTTCCAGAACTCCGACTTGGTTTCCCAGGTTTCCAGAACTCCGATTTGGTTTCCCGAACTCCGACTTGGTTGCTCGGAACTCCGACTTGGTTTCCCGGAACTCCCACTTGGTTTCCTGGAACTCCCACTTGGTTTCTCGGAACTCCCACTTGGTTTCCCGAACTCCCACTTGGTTTCTCGGAACTCCCACTTGGTTTCTCGGAACTCCCACTTGGATTGTTGGAACTTTGACTGGGAAGTACGACTTGGTAACTGGGAAGTACGACTAAAAATAAAAAGTAGTCAGAATTGTGAGAAAGTCGCAATTACCTTTTTTCTTTTTTATTCGGTGGCATAAACAAGCTTCCAGAGAATCTCAAAAACAGGTCCAGCGAGAGTGTGTTAAAGGTGTTCGTGAAGCTGCTGGTCCAGCGATCGATGCAGAGGCTTCAAACACTAGAAACCAGGGAAATAACGTCCAACATCCAGTATTTGACATGCATGAGGTGGATCACAGATTTAATAGATTCATGCGGAATGAACTGGTCTCTGCACTACACACAGAATCAGTGTACAGACAAACGTGTGACGGATTGCATTTCTCACAGGAGTCGCTCACTGTGACGATTATTACTAGTTAAAGCCTTCTAACCGTATTTATAAAGTGATGTCGAGTTAGAGTACTAGTTTAGAAAGTCAGACGCGCAACATAAAACATCTGAAATGCTTTTGGTTATAAATCATCTACAATCGGCCGTTTCAGAGCCGCAAATAAAAACAACAGAAACCTTCGTAGAAAGTCAATATAAACTCTGTTACGTGAAATAATCTCTCGAGAAGAATCTGCCGTCATGAAAAAGTCTCACATTTTTGGTTAATTTAGACGTTAGTTTAAGAAATAATGCAAAAATAAAGTTCATCCCGACCGCGTGACATCATGCGCCAGAACCGCGGGCCAGTCCTGCGCTCACGGCACCGGTCAGAAGTGTTTTTGGTAATAGCAACAGGGTTAATCGCGCTCGCACGCGCTCACTGGGCCTTCGAGGCCAAGGCCACGCTCTTCGTCGTCATGGCAACGGGACTCTGCTGCACGTCGCTGGTCACATGTAGGTTGAGAGCTCCGCCTCCGGCCCCGCCCCCTGACAGGAGATTGGCTGGCAGCAGAGAGAAGCTGGAGGGGTTGAGGAAGAAGGGCGTGGTCATCAGGCCGGGGGCGGGGCTTCCCGTGCTGGTGTTGGCGAATAGGAGGCCAGTGTTTCCGTCGAAGGACGTCAGAGGAAGAGCGCCGCCCGACGCGAGAGCTGCTGAACACACACACGGTCATTTACACAATCATGATGTTAATGTTCATATTACCTTAATATCTCAATGCCTTGTATTATCGTCCAGCTCTAATCCGACAAATGCAACTATAAGTACATATTGAGACAATGTACAGTCAAACCAAACATTGATCAGACTCCAGATATAATTGTTGATATTGTTCCACTAGTGTGTGCAGGACACTATAGTTCATTTCTGTAAGTGAGGAGAGCAGAATAAAGTAAACTGTGCCATATTATACCCAGTAGTTCTTCATACAGGGACTACCAGTGACATTTGGGGGCAGAAATGATTCGGACACTTTGAGCTGATCATGTTTTTTCTGTAAGTGCTAATGCTCTTTTTACACACAGACTGAACAACATGAAGCATTGCTTGGGCACTGGTGGAGCTAAACTGGTATTATCTAATAGTGTAGTTAAATTTAACAGCTGACAGATATTCAACATAATTCATGTGTGAGTCTGACAGAAGGACGGACAAAACCACTGAAATATCAATGAGTTCTGCTCATAGTTTATTACCATTTTAGTGAATAAACTGATAATGTGAGAAATGTTGAAGGTGTCTGAATAAATGTTGGTTTGACTAAATAATTGAGCAGTTGAGATGTGCTATACAGTGAATAAATGTAGACACAGAGGTCAGAGGTCATACCCTGGATGGTGGCCAGTGTGTTGTTGTTCATCAACGTGTTTCCCAGAGCAGGAGAAAAACTCAACAGCGTCCCACTGCACAACACAAGCAGAGATCACATGATAAACACATAATCGTGCTGATCACACGCCACAGGCACCACCAATGAGATTTCACTGGGGGCGGAGCTTTCAGCATCATGTGACCAACAAAACCTGATTCACATGGAAGTATAACAAATATAACACTCCACTCATGAGAGAACTTAAAAACAGGCAGGACACAACAGATGATCTTTCCCTAAATAATCGCAGTACATTAAGACAAATGTTTTGTATTACAGGTTTTCTGAAATGTTATTTTTAAATATGCAGGCATGATCTAATTAAATATGCACTCATTTGCATACAGTTCCGGAACAGATTCTGGATAAATCCAGATTCAAAACCCGGTTTGATTTTGTTAACATAGTTAAAAGTTTTTCCAGGCGGATTTTGGATTTTCTCTTTTTTTACATAAATCACAAAATACTGTCAACAGACTGAAAACAAATACATTTTCACCATGCATTTAAGAGTAAAATATAAAGTATAAATCAGGCGAATGAAATATCAACAACCCTTCAGAATATAGATATGAATGAAACTGTAAAGTGTGGTGTGTGTAAAGCTGCAGAAGTGCAGATTTCTGACTCAAACGCACCGCCTTTAGTGTTGAGATTTAAGTCTACATACGCAAATAGATAAAGTGCACTAAAATAAACACTTAAATGTGTTTTGGATGTTTTCTCTCCACTAGTCTGAAAGAAGAAGACTGTTATGGAAGCAAAATACAGCTCAACACTGAGCAGTGCATGAAAAACACTGTTAGATCTTTATTGTCACTGCATATGTTTACAACGAAATTTTGTTGGAACAATCCGATCTGCAGCATTAAAACAGATTTAGAAAAAAAGTAAAAGTTCAGATTTTGCATTTTACAAATAAAATACATTTAACTCTTAATATAAATAAATACATTTAAAAAATACAACAAATAAAACACAGAAAGTCATTGCACACTGGTTATGACTCTTATTATTTCTTCATTTTGGGCAGAAATGTGACCTGGACATGTTTTGCACAGAACACACACACACACACACACACTCACCCTTGCGTCAGCTGCGACGGTGTTATGAACGTTGGGTTAAATCCTGTGCCCGTCACCAGGAACTGCCCCGCCCCCTGCGTGACCGTGGTTGCCGTGGAAACTGCCTCCTGTTTCACACCGGTGACGGACGGGCTCAGTGACGACGATGTCATGGGTGTAGCGATGGGCGCCATGGAGATGACTGACGGTGTGTGTGACGTCACCTGAGCCAGAGCACCACCTACAGCACACACACACACTAAACATCATTCATGAGCTCATATGAGGAATATAGAGCCACATGAAACTGAAAAGAGGATAAACGCACCACTGAGTGTGAAGTTTGAGATGTTGCTGGTGGTCAGTGGAACAACAGAATTCACTGTTAGCGTATTCGTGCTGGACACCTGGAAACAAGCAATCACTCGTCAATAATCGATCACTCACTTCACTTGTCTGCAGCTACGGTTTAAGGATGTGAAGTGACTCTGGTTCATACGATGTGTGTGACTGGGATGTGAAGTGACTCTGGTTCATACGATGTGTGTGACTGGGATGTGAAGTGACTCTGGTTCATACAGAGTGTGTGACTGTGGGATGTGAAGTGACTCTGGTTCATACAGAGTGTGTGACTGTGGGATGTGAAGTGACTCTGGTTCATACAGAGTGTGTGACTGGGATGTGAAGTGACTCTGGTTCATACAGAGTGTATGACTGTGGGATGTGAAGTGACTCTGGTTCATACAGAGTGTATGACTGTGGGATGTGAAGTGACTCTGGTTCATACGGTGTGTGTGACTGTGGGATGTGAAGTGACTCTGGTTCATACGGTGTGTGTGACTGTGGGATGTGAAGTGACTCTGGTTCATACGGTGTGTGTGACTGTGGGATGTGAAGTGACTCTGGTTCATACGGTGTGTGTGACTGTGGGATGTGAAGTGACTCTGGTTCATACAGAGTGAGTGACTGTGGGATGTGAAGTGACTCTGGTTCATACAGAGTGTGTGACTGTGGGATGTGAAGTGACTCTGGTTCATACAGAGTGTGTGACTGTGGGATGTGAAGTGACTCTGGTTCATACAGAGTGTGTGACTGTGGAATGTGAAGTGACTCTGGTTCATACAGAGTGAGTGACTGTGGGATGTGAAGTGACTCTGGTTCATACGGTGTGTGTGACTGTGGGATGTGAAGTGACTCTGGTTCATACAGAGTGTGTGACTGTGGGATGTGAAGTGACTCTGGTTCATACAGAGTGTGTGACTGTGGGATGTGAAGTGACTCTGGTTCATACAGAGTGTGTGACTGGGATGTGAAGTGACTCTGGTTCATACAGAGTGTGTGACTGTGGGATGTGAAGTGACTCTGGTTCATACGGTGTGTGTGACTGTGGGATGTGAAGTGACTGGATCATGACTCACGGTGTTGGCGCTGCTGTAGATGGCTTTGATGGCTGATGGTGACCCGCTGCAGTTGCTGGGAGGATTGATCCTCTTCTCCTTCTGTCTGCGGTTACAGAACCAGACTCGCACCACCTCCTTCTCCATGTTGAGCTGATCTGCGATCAGTGTGATCTCCTCTGACGACGGCTTCTGACTCTGCTGCAGATCACAAACAAACCGCTTCATCACATTACACAATCACTGACTACAACACAAATAATACAATGCATTTTTTACAGTACAACTGGCTGTCTTCTGGGCGAAACCCGCATGGAGCACTAAAGTATTAAAGTTTCCTTTTTGTTGACTTTAAGTATACCACTGGAATATTTTTAAGTATATAAATAAAGGAAAATTAAATGAAAAAAATTCAGTACATTCAAATGACTTCGCTAAGCCCCGCCTCAAAAACATCAATTACCAATCCTAATTTACCAACTGTTGCCATTCGCATAGTTCCGGAGAGTTTTAAGTGTGATTTTATGGAAATCCTTCATAAATGCGAGAGGGTCAGCGTGGGTCAGGGTCAGTGCGGGTCAGGGTCATTGCAGTTCAGCGTGGGTCAGAGCGGGTCAGTGTGATTGCAGTTCAGTGCGGGTCAGGGTCAGTGTGGGTCAGGGTCAGTGTGGGTCAGTGCGGGTCAGTGTGATTGCAGTTCAGTGCGGGTCAGGGTCAGTGTGGGTCAGTGTGGGTCAGTGCGGGTCAGTGTGATTGCAGTTCAGTGCGGGTCAGGGTCAGTGTGGGTCAGGGTCAGTTTGGGTCAGAGCGGGTCAGGGTGGGTCAGTGTGATTGCAGTTCAGTGCGGGTCAGAGCGGGTCAGGGTGGGTCAGTGTGATTGCAGTTCAGTGCGGGTCAGGGTCAGTGTGGGTCAGTGTGGGTCAGGGTGGGTCAGGGTGGGTCCGTGTGGTTCAGTGCGGGTCAGAGCGGGTCAGGGTGGGTCAGTGTTATTGCAGTTCAGTGCGGGTCAGGGTGGATCAGTGCGGGTCAGGGTCAGTGTGGGTCAGCGTGGGTCAGTGCGGGTCAGGGTGGATCAGTGCGGGTCAGTGTGGGTCAGGGTCAGTGTGGGTCAGGGTCAGTGCGGGTCAGAGCTGGTCAGGGTCAGTGAGGGTCAGGGTCAGTGCGGGTCAGTGTGGGTCAGGGTCAGTGCGGGTCAGGGTCAGTGTGGGTCAGGGTCAGTGTGGGTCAGGGTCAGGGTCAGTGAGGGTCAGGGTCAGTGTGGGTCAGGGTCAGGGTCAGTGAGGGTCAGTGTGGGTCAGGGTCAGTGCGGGTCAGTGAGGGTCAGGGTCAGTGCGGGTCAGGGTCAGTGCGGGTCAGTGAGGGTCAGGGTCAGTGCGGGTCAGTGAGGGTCAGGGTCAGTGCGGGTCAGGGTCAGTGTGGGTCAGTGTCAGTGTTGCTGCCCTCTAGTGGTCAGGAGACCCACTCACCTCCAGGAAGCTCCTCTCTAAGGCCAGGCGTATGGTGGTCTCGATGCTGGTCCGCTTCTTCCGCCGCCGGTTCAGACTCTCGCAGAGACCCGGAGACATCTCGCTCGCACTCGACATCACGCAGTCGGCAGACATGTTCTCTGCAGAAACACAGACGACAAGTGTTCCATTAAATGTCTCAATCTGTGTCCTATTGCTGGGCGAACTACCGGTTCATACCGAATACCGGTGATTATTTTTGTCATGATATGAATTTTTAATAAACCGCAAAACTGGTGTATGTGCTTTAACAACGTCGGGAATGCGGCGCGACTGTTTAAGAGGGTCTTTCACTGTTCACTGGTGATGCACAGATGTGTGTTACTGAGCGTGACGGTGAAGATGGACAGGTTAAACTATAGTTGATAGCTGTCAAATGTCTGCCGCTCCTACAGCGCCTCCTGCTGGACCTCTCTGTAAACAGCATCATTCTGTGCGGCCTTGCAAACCTGTATTAATACTAGTGTGGAATATTTCTACAATATTCAATCATGACAGTAAAATAGCGCATTCTAAAGGCCCGTTCACACCAAGGACGATAACTATAATGATAACGATAAAGATATAGTTCTAAAAGTCGTTCTCCATATTAAAGAATAACAGAGTTCACATCACAACTATAATGATAAACATGAGGAACCATATCGTTGGGATCACTTTCAGAAAGATTTTTTCCCAGCTGTCGAACGATAAAACACTGACAGCCAATCAGAATCCACTCGAATTTAAAGGGCTCGCGCATTTAAAACGGCAGACGAGATTGTGGAGAAGTTAATCGCAGAGGAACAGAAAAATCGACCACTGACAAGTTAAACCCTCTTTTCAAGGATAGCCTACGTAAAATTATGGATATTTGCAAAGCAATCGGTCGTACCCTTGGAATAAATGGTGAGAAATATTAACGATGAGATCATTATGCCGGCTAGCAAATAGTGTTATAAAATTACCTCAGGCATCCAGCGCTAGTTTCGACAGCATTGAATTTCTTCCTTTGAAGTTCCAGTGAAAAGGGAGTTGTATATATATATATATATATATACATATATATAAATAAATAAATATATAAACAAAGGTGTTGACTAGGTGTTGTTTGATTTCATCAGCTAGATTCACTGTTTACATGCACTCTAAACGTAGCATGCGGAGGACATCTGATGCTAAACGACGTGTAAATTCAACGAGAACAGCAAAAACATGTCGTACACAATTATTGTAGTAAAATGTTATCTAAAACATCAGTCAATATCATTAAAGCTGTTATTTTACGTTTTTCTCATTTTGTGTTCCAAATTTGTAACAACACAAACCAGCCAAATTGTTTTGTGATTCATATATAGTTTGAACGCGTACGTGCTAAGAATAAAAAGACGTTATCGTTATCGTAAACGTTATCGTTTGTCGGTGTGGACGCTAATATAGTTTTCGATATAGTTATTTTTATATAATTATTGTTCTTGGTTTGAATGGGCCTTAAGTCAATCTACTGCAGTATTTCCTCTCTCAATCAGTAGTAAATGTGGTTAACATGAAGTCATGCTTCAAAAAAATACCGTGAAAGCGGTATAATTCTGAAAAACACCGTGATATAACCGTTCTGTCCCGGGTGTGTCCCACCGAGGCCGCGCTAGCGTCGCGCTCCGCATCTCACCTGCGTCGTTGAGCCACTTCTCCAGCAGCGGTTTGAGTTTGCACATGTTCTTGAAGCTCAGGTTCAAGGCCTCGAACCTGGAGATGGTGGTCTGGCTGAAGTCGTTCCCGTAGAGCTTCCCCATCGCCAGCCCCACGTCCCCCTGAAACACACGACACGTCAGCGCCAGGCGGCGGCACAGGGCACGCGCGGCGGAGGGGCAGGTCACCTGAGTGAAGCCCAGCTTGATGCGCCTCTGCTTGAAGCTCTTGGCGAACTGCTCCAGCTCCTCCAGGTCTCCGGCCTCCTCCACACACGGGCCGTCCACACGCTTCGGCCCGGCACACGCCGCTGACGGCATCGCTGCGATCTTCCTCGTCGGGGTCGCCGCCTGACACATCAACACATGCAGACATCAGTCAAACTCCAGAAAACATCACCAGACGAGTCATTTGTTGAGGTCAATTAGTAAAGAAAGGCTACACGCCTGCGCACATATACATTCACATGTGCATCTCTATAGACAGGACACGTAACACGCATGTGCGCCGTCAGAGCTTCACAGATCTCAGAGCTTTGTGTTCTCGAGCACCAAACACTGTTTCTGTCTTCAGTAGAGCGCTGTCGTGTTAGCGGCCCTAAGTTCATAACTAATGATCTTTATAATGGAAGTCAATCAATCAAAACTAACTTTATCTGGACAAAACTTTATTCTAGATCTGCTGTAAAGCCAAACACTCTGTGTTCCTGTAATCTCCTGTTATCACTGTAAAGCTGCTGTGGAACTCTATAGTGTTAAAGAGCTGTATAGATGAAGGAGACTCGACTGTGGAACTCTATAGTGTTAAAGCGCTGTATAGATGAAGGAAACTCGACTGTGGAACTCTATAGTGTTAAAGCGCTGTATAGATGAAGGACACTCGACTGTGGAACTCTATAGTGTTAAAGCGCTGTATAGATGAAGGACACTCGACTGTGGAACTCTATAGTGTTAAAGCGCTGTATAGATGAAGGACACTCGACTGTGGAACTCTATAGTGTTAAAGCGCTGTATAGATGAAGGAGACTCGACTGTGGAACTCTATAGTGTTAAAGCGCTGTATGGATGAAGGAGACTCGACTGTGGAACTCTATAGTGTTAAAGCGCTGTATGGATGGAGACGTGACTGTGGAACTCTATAGTGTTAAAGCGCTGTATAGATGAAGGAGACTCGACTGTGGAACTCTATAGTGTTAAAGCGCTGTATGGATGAAGGAGACTCGACTGTGGAACTCTATAGTGTTAAAGCGCTGTATAGATGAAGGAGACGTGACTGTGGAACTCTATAGTGTTAAAGCGCTGTATAGATGAAGGAGACTCGACTGTGGAACTCTATAGTGTTAAAGCGCTGTATGGATGAAGGAGACTCGACTGTGGAACTCTATAGTGTTAAAGCGCTGTATGGATGGAGACGTGACTGTGGA
This sequence comes from Semotilus atromaculatus, assembly GCA_031834385.1. Taxonomy (NCBI): domain Eukaryota; kingdom Metazoa; phylum Chordata; class Actinopteri; order Cypriniformes; family Leuciscidae; genus Semotilus; species Semotilus atromaculatus. Next base: position 717,055 of record JAULUF010000087.1, read on the forward strand.
ACTCTATAGTGTTAAAGCGCTGTATAGATGAAGGAGACTCGACTGTGGAACTCTATAGTGTTAAAGCGCTGTATGGATGAAGGAGACTCGACTGTGGAACTCTATAGTGTTAAAGCGCTGTATAGATGAAGGAGACGTGACTGTGGAACTCTATAGTGTTAAAGCGCTGTATAGATGAAGGAGACGTGACTGTGGAACTCTATAGTATTAAAGCGCTGTATAGATGAAGGACACTCGACTGTGGAACTCTATAGTGTTGAAGCGCTGTATAGATGAAGGAGACGTGACTGTGGAACTCTATAGTGTTAAAGCGCTGTATGGATGAAGGAGACGTGACTGTGGAACTCTATAGTGTTAAAGCACTGTATAGATGAAGGAGACTCGACTGTGGAACTCTATAGTGTTAAAGCGCTGTATAGATGAGGGACACTCGACTGTGGAACTCTATAGTGTTAAAGCGCTGTATAGATGAAGGAGACGTGACTGTGGAACTCTATAGTGTTAAAGCGCTGTATGGATGAGGGTGAGTTGACATGACTTGGTGAGTGTGTGTTTCGTGTGTGTATGTGTGTGTGAGAGAGAGACCTGTGTGTGTGTGTGGTGAGTGTGTGTGTGTGTGTGTGTGGTGAGTGAGTGAGTGAGTGAGTGAGTGTGAGAGAGAGAGACCTGTGTGGTGAGTGTGTGTGTGTGAGTGTGTGTGTGGTGAGTGTGTGAGTGTGTGAGTGTGTGTGTGTGTGGTGAGTGTGAGTGTGTGTGTGTGTGTGTGTGTGTGTGTGTGTGGGTTGGTTTATGTGATTTATGAGGACACAAATTTGTATAATGACATGTGTATTACACTGGTATTACAACTTATGGGTGGTTTATGAGGACACTTCAAAAGTCCTCATAAATCAAATGGCTTAAAAAACATAAAAAACAATGTTTTATTACAAATTTTAAAATGCAGCATGTCTCCTGTGATGGGTAGGTTTAGGGATAGGGGCAGTGTAAGGGGATAGAATATACAGTTTGTACAGTATAAAAACCATTACGCCTATGGAGAGTCCTCATAATGCTGTTGCACCAACATGTGTGTGTGGTGAGTGTGTGTGTGTGTGTGTGTGTGTGTGTGTGTGTGTGTGTGTGTGTGTGTGTGTGTGAGAGACCTGTGTGGTGAGTGTGTGTGTGTGTGAGAGAGACCTGTGTGGTGAGTGTGAGGCTGGTCTGGGTCGGCACAAGGCTGGCTTGGCTTTGAGGTAGTTGAGTCAGAATATTCTGAGCTTGCAGGAGACCTGAGAAAAGGAGAACAGGACGGGTCAGAGCCGCCATCATCATCAGTCTAACACACACACACACACACGTGTACACACACACACACGTACCGGTCTGACCCTGAGGAGACTGAGAGATGATGAACTGAGGCTGGATCTGAGGACTGATGGAGTGAATCGACGGAACCAACACAAACTGCTGTAGGTTCAGGCCCTGAGGAGCCAAACCCTGAGAGAGAAGAGAGAGAGAGAGAGAGAGGGAGAGGGAGAGGGAGAGGGAGAGGGAGAGGGAGAGGGAGAGGGAGAGGGAGAGAGAATTTGAGAAAAGCAGTGTAAAAAAAGTAAAACAAATCAAAGCAAAAAGATACTATAATAGTATAAAATAATAATACATCAGATTAAAAAAAATAAAATATACAAAACATGCTTAATAAATAGCCCCATGCTATGCAGTTTTATTCCCGCTGCTAGTCAGCCTGGACTCCATGGCCCAGATGTGCGCCTCAGCGAGGGGACCAATCACAGAACGGAGGGTGGAACCAATCACAGAACGGGGGGTGGAACCAATCACAGAACGGGGGGTGGAACCAATCACAGAACGGGGGGTGGAACCAATCACAGAACGGGGGGTGGAACCAATCACAGAACGGGGGGTGGAACCAATCACAGAACGGGGGGTGGGACCAATCACAGAACGGGGGGTGGGACCAATCACAGAACGGAGGGTGGAACCAATCACAGAACGGGGGGTGGGACCAATCACAGAACGGGGGGTGGGACCAATCACAGAACGGAGGGTGGAACCAATCACAGAACGGGGGGTGGAACCAATCACAGAACGGGGGGTGGAACCAATCACAGAACGGGGGGTGGAACCAATCACAGAACGGGGGGTGGAACCAATCACAGAACGGAGGGTGGAACCTATCACAGAACGGGGGGTGGAACCAATCACAGAACGGAGGGTGGAACCAATCACAGAACGGGGGGTGGAACCAATCACAGAACGGGGGGTGGAACCAATCACAGAACGGAGGGTGGAACCAATCACAGAACGGGGGGTGGAACCAATCACAGAACGGAGGGTGGAACCAATCACAGAACGGGGGGTGGAACCTATCACAGAACGGGGGGTGGAACCAATCACAGAATGGGGGGTGGAACCAATCACAGAACGGGGGGTGGAACCAATCACAGAACGGGGGGTGGAACCAATCACAGAACGGGGGGTGGAACCAATCACAGAACGGGGGGTGGAACCAATCACAGAACGGGGAGGGGACCAATCACAGAACGGGGGGTGGAACCAATCACAGAACGGAGGGTGGAACCAATCACAGAACGGGGGGTGGAACCAATCACAGAACGGAGGGTGGAACCAATCACAGAACGGAGGGTGGAACCTATCACAGAACGGGGGGTGGAACCAATCACAGAACGGGGGGTGGAACCAATCACAGAACGGGGGGTGGAACCAATCACAGAACGGGGGGTGGAACCAATCACAGAACGGGGGGTGGAACCAATCACAGAACGGAGGGTGGAACCAATCACAGAACGGAGGGTGGAACCAATCACAGAACGGGGGGTGGAACCAATCACAGAACGGGGGGTGGAACCAATCACAGAACGGGGGGTGGAACCAATCACAGAACGGGGGGTGGAACCAATCACAGAACGGGGGGTGAAACCAATCACAGAACGGGGGGTGGAACCAATCACAGAACGGGGAGGGGACCAATCACAGAACGGGGGGTGGAACCAATCACAGAACGGGGGGTGGAACCAATCACAGAACGGGGGGTGGAACCAATCACAGAACGGGGGGGGGACAATCACAGGACGGGGGGGGGGACCAATCACAGAACGGGGGGATGGAACCAATCACAGAACGGGGAGGGGACCAATCACAGAACGGGGGGTGGAGCCAATCACAGAACGGGGGGGGGGGGGGGGGGGACCAATCACAGAACGGGGGGGTGGAACCAATCACAGAACGGGGGGGGGGGGGACCAATCACAGAACGGGGGGGTGGAACCTGGTCAGCGAGACGATGTCTATGCGACACCGAAGCAGTTTGTTTATATCTATGGATCCAACATGGAAGCCGACGCGAAGTTACCGTTCGATGCAGCCTTAGATATTGTTCTAAGTAGTTTAGAACTTTACAACTTTTCTGTCGCTCTATATACATCATCTGGTGTAATTGAAGCGATTGGCTATGAGCTACGTACAGGCGCATTTGTAGACATCCGTAGCACCCAATAAACGGCTCTGGGCATTCGTAAACCACGCCTCAAATGAGAAGATGAGAAGATGAACATGTGGTTCCCAGACCCACGTCCAATGAGGAGACGTTAGCCAGGCTAACTAATAAATGTAACTTTATTTAAATATAAAATGAATAACTACATCATAAAATACAAAATGCTTGAAATAATTTTTTTTAAATTTAATTAAAATTATTCAAATAAATAATTTGTATTAAATGAAAAATACATAGATTAAATTAAACTGAATTAAATAAATATGTTTGCTTAAAAATTAACAGAATTTTATTTAAATAAATAAAAATAAGAAAAGCAGTGTAAAAATGTAAATGCATAAAAATAAAATTAAACTACATAAATAAAAATAAATAAATAAAAAGTTTAAAGTTTAAAATAAATAAATAAAATATTATTCAAATAAATAATAAATGAATGCATTTTAATAAATTTGATAAAATTACTTATTTTTAATTTAAATAAATAAGTTAATAGATTAAAATAAACTGAATCAAATTATTGTTTGCTTAAAAATAAACAGAATTTGATTTAATTAAATAAAAATAAGAAAAGCAGTGTAAAAATGAAAAAATAAATACAAATAGAATTTAACTAAATAGATTAAAATAAAACATTAAAATAAATAAAATATTATTCAAATAAATAAATAATAAATGCACTTTAATAAAATAATTAGATTAAAATATATCTAACTAACATCTAACAGTTAGGGTTAGGGTTACACATTTATGATATTCATTTTTGACAGGATGATCATATTTTGTGTCCATGACTGTAAAGGAAGCGTGATCGAGTGGCTATCCCTGAACTGTGCAGCGCTCACGGTAAATCTAACCTCATTACGCAGCGCATGTAAATCCCGCATGGATTTGCATACTCTCTTCCACCTGTTTCCACGCGGCTTAATTAGCATGACACACTGATCTCGCGTTGAATTAGCATGACACACTGATCTCGCGTTGAATTAGCATGACACACTGATCTCGCGTTGAATTAGCATGACACACTGATCTCGCGTTGAATTAGCATGACACACTGACTCTCGTACCTGCTGGAGCAGCGCCTGCGCCGGAGCGTTGCTGACGACACTCGCTGCCGGTGCGCTCGCCGTGTGTGTGTCCGGCGTGTGTGTGTCCGGCGTGTGTGTGTCGGGACCATCAGCTGGAGCTGTGGAGACGAGAGGAGAACATCCATCAGCAACAGGACACACACTCACACACATGCAGATGAAAACACAACTGAACTCACCTTGTGCTCGGCTCTCCATGCTGTTCCGACTCAGATCTGCGGGGCTGGAATCTGTGCAGAGCAAAGAATTATTCAGTTCCCTTCATCACAGCAAGATCTGAACTGTGTTAAAGCACCAGCGCTCTCCAGAGCTCCACTCCACTGAGCCAACACTGGAGGAGGAGCTAGTGGGAGGAGGAGCTAGCTGGAGGAGGAGCTAGCTGGAGGAGGAGCTAGCTGGAGGAGGAGGAGCTGGCTGGAGGAGGAGCTGGCTGGAGGAGGAGCTAGCTGGAGGAGGAGCTAGCTGGAGGAGGAGCTAGCTGGAGGAGGAGGAGCTGGCTGGAGGAGGAGCTGGCTGGAGGAGGAGCTAGTGGGAGGAGGAGGAGGAGCTAGCTGGAGGAGGAGCTAGTGGGAGGAGGAGCTAGTGGGAGGAGGAGGAGCTAGCTGGAGGAGGAACTGGCTGGAGGAGGAGCTAGCTGGAGGAGGAGCTAGTGGGAGAAGGAGGAGCTAGCTGGAGGAGGAGCTAGTGGGAGGAGGAGGAGGAGCTAGCTGGAGGAGGAGCTAGGTGGAGGAGCTAGTGGGAGGAGGAGCTAGTGGGAGGAGGAGGAGCAGCTAGCTGGAGGAGGAGCTAGCTGGAGGAGGAGCTAGCAGGAGGAGGAATTAGCACTGATCTGGAGGAGG
>JAULUF010000087.1:727500-737500 GCA_031834385.1 Semotilus atromaculatus
GATAAGGAGTAGAAAAGCTCACGCTCAAGTTTGTCGTTTTCTTTTAGTTAGTCGCAAAACAGATTAAAGTGATGAATTATTATTCAACATCACGCGTGCGCGTTTACCGCTGAACAAACACATGAATATGCAAATTCGCGCCGTTGAGTTTCTCTCGCGGCCGAACGAGCGACACAAAGCGCGCTAATAGCAGCACTGCTAACTCTCTCTCTCTCTCACACACACACACACACACTTCACAAACATCATCCACAGCGCGATAAAGCCGCCGTTCCGACCAGTTTAACCCATTTGACCAGTGAACCCACGCGCTGTGCTCAACCACGAGACTATGTGAATATGCAGCACGCGCGCCATTTCAAATGATGAGAGTTTAGTACAGGACAAACAACTCTCATCTGCTGCTGACCGACTCAAATCATTTCCAAAACAATAAACATTCTTCCCCACTGTCATCGATTCTGTCCACAAACGATCGGCGTGTGTGTTTGACTTTTGTTTACTTGAGGCGGATGGGGGAATATGAATATGTAAAATGTAATAATTACCTGCAGTCGAGCGCTCATCTTGAGTCGTTGATCCTCTGTCCGCCATTTTGAATATTTAGTGTGAGAGTGAAACCCCGCCTACTGCTAAAACTAAAACACACACACACACACACACATGTCGGGTCCGGCCCCTGACATAAAACTTCAGAACAGCCACATTATTCGCCACATAATTTTTAAATTGTCAAATTATAATTTTTCCCCCAGCTAACAAGAAACGTATAAAGGTTCTGTCAAAGTATAATGTGCACGCATGTTCTTTCCGTAACGTTCAAAGTTAGCCTATCTGGTCTTCAATCTCAAATCTTATCACAAAACATAATTTATTCATGCCACTTTTTTCCCTGAAACGTTTTAGTTGAACGTTCTACCGGTTTTTAAATGTTATAGGCTACGTTTCTTTAAAGGGACATTTCACCCAAAAGTGAAGATTCTCGTCATTTACTCTCCCTCATGTTGTTCTAAACCTGCATGAGTTTATTTCTTCTGTTAAACACAAAAGAAGATATTCTGAAGAACGTTGTTAACCAGACAGTTGGTGTTTTTCCTTCATGTTCAAGAGAAACTCGTGCAGGTTTGGAACAACACGAGGGAGAGTTAATGACTGAATTATGTATTTTTTTGGTAAACTATCCCTTTAAATTTTTGAACTTTGAATGATAAAATGGAATGTTCCTTTAATGTCCATATACCCAAGAAAAAACGAAAAACATTTAATAAACTGGACATTTTGAAAGTTCTTAGAACATAGGCCTACTTGTGTTAGCAGGGTTGTTTGTTAGAGTGATTTAAATGTTATATGTAGGCTATAGTTGACACTTCTGAATCTCAGAAACGACCAGGTTTAGAGACAAAAGTCAAATTACACAAATGCTTGATTTCTTTAGTTAGTTCGTTGGGGTTAAACGTCCTCCACAATAATTGTTTAATATTATGTTGTGTAAACAAGTGAACACAAATAAATAAAACACACTGACACAATCATACAAGAGTCACTAATGAAGATAGATTTGAACTGGAACACAAATAAATCTAATTTGTTATTAATATAATTCAATTTAATTCAAATGAGTTTTCAATTGAGTTTTTTTTTTGTTAAATTGACATTTTATTTGTATAGCGCTTTTCACAATACACATCTTTTCAAAGCAGCTTTACAGAAAATGCAAAAAGAGTGCAAAATGCAAACGAGTCCACATTACAATTTAGTTAATACAACGTATGTATTTCAGAAATAAATCACAGTTAGCTTAAAATGTATTAATTTAAACAATGTAATAATTTAATGCAGTGAGCTCATTGAAGTAATGAATACTTGTTTGTGAAGAAATTATTATGACATTTAGAAAAATTTAGCAATAGCCTAGTGTAAACCAAGGTAAACCAATGTTTTATATTTTTATGTTAGCTTTTTCATTTTTTTGATGTTTCATGAAATGATTTGTGCTTCATAGTCGTTTAACTGTTGAGTTATTGAGTTTTGCAGTTTCCCATTGTAACAATTTCAATGTGTGTTTAATGAACCGTATATTATTTTCACTGCACATATTATTTTGGGGCCATTGCAGTTGAGAGCTGCTAAATCTGTTATTCCTTTCTCTGAGTTTATCGCACAACATTATCATCTTTAAAAGGGGTGTTTTCACAGAAGAACCTCAAAGAACTCTTAAAAGAATGGCCTTTTTTATTAGTGTCAAAAAACATTTTAATAAGCTAAATCTTTTTTCCTCACATATAAAACACATTGATGCCAGTACCTTTATTTTTGTGATATAATCTGATGTTTATATGCTCTAAACTTTGGAAGGTTCATAACAAAACCTGAACGCGACTTGGTACACACTTGATTCTTTATATACAGTACAGACTGAAGGTCGATGTCAAACAAGCTTTCATACCGTCTCATACTGAACAGTTTTGTCTTTACGAATGGAAGCCTGTCACACATATGAAACACTTATTAAATTAACTATTTTTTATTGTGAACGTGTGACTTTGACTCCTCCTGTTTCCTCCAAGCGGACAGAACTTCATCATCCTCTGCTTCTTGGGCCAGCCTTGCTCTCGCCCTCTGCTTTATCTGAGCAATAAGAGCCGACATCTCCTCATCGTCCTCCTCTGCCCGTCCCGGTTTACCCGTCCTCACAGTCTCACCGTTCTCGTGTAACTTCTGCTTTGCCGAGTAGCTCTGATAGCCGCCTCTCTCCTCGTCCTCGGATCCAGCATACGATCTCCTGCTTCTGTAATTAGCAGCTTCACTCAAGCCGTTGTACAGAGGCGGGGATCTCCGAGATCGATTGTTAAACTCCGGACTGGGATCTCGACTCAAATCCATTTCAGCATCAGCCCGATGCCTGGATGCGAATCTGGAGGAAAAGCTGTACTCCTCTTCCTCTGCCTCCACTGAAACGGAGCTCCTTCGGCTCGGGAAGTCGAACTCCGAGGGTTCCTCGATCCCGTCGTACGACGGCCGAGACATTCGCAGCGGCTCGGCGTCTCCATCGTAAGGCTTCGGTTTGCTCGGAGGAGGTCTTACGTTTTTGAGCCACTCATCAACACTGGTGTTACTGGTGGGGTTCCTGGCTGAAGCCGGGAGGTTCAGGATTCCTGAACGGCCATAATCTCTTTTAGGTTTGGGTTTCTGAGAGGAACACGCTGCCAAATCCTCAAATCCATTGGACTTTCCAAGATCGGCTTCATCTTCATCCTCATCCTTTGTTTTTTTCTTCTTGTATAACGTACTTCGCTTGTTGTCCTCGGCGATCTTCTTCACCTCATAGGACGCCATCTTGTCCCGCATATCAGACTTGAGTTCTTTCTCCATGGTGTCCAGTTTGTGAAGGTTCACCTGGTCTTGGAAGAGGCTGTACAGCGGGACACTGGTCGTAGTAATCTTGCTCCTGCGTGATCCCAACCCGGACACCGAGGAGAGGTTCGATGAAAGCACGGATTCGGCTCTCCCGCCAAACCGCACGGATTCGGCTCGACTCCGGGAGAGAGCGCTTGATGACGTGGATCTGCTAAACACTGAGGCTTTCTCATCGTCTGCTCCTCGTGCCGAGACTCCCAGACTGAACACCGATCCCGCTCGGGAAGGGCCGAGACTCGCTCCCATCATCATCTCTGTTTGCTTCTGCATGAGAGTCTCATTGACCACGTTGGCTATCCAGTTTTGTATATTGGCGAGGTTCACCATGGGCTCTCCGTTCGGACCCATGACCGGAGCAGGAGGCTCTTGGGGAACTGGGATCTGGGATCGAGTGCTACGCCCTGACAGGACCGAGGATCTTCCGCTCAGCACTGATTCGCTATCGTCTGCTGTCGGAAAGGCTCCGGCGCAGAAGGCCGACAGTGGGATCTCGCTCCTGGTGCTCTCGGTTTCCCATCCGCACACCGACTGGCTCTCCTCGAGTGTTTTCCGTGTGCGCTCCAGAAGCTCCTCTCTGCGCTGGCGTCTCTTAACCGTGGCCGTGTCCTCCCCCCGACTCATCTCCACAATCTCATCCTTGTTCTCTTCCCCGCCAAACTTCTTCTGCTGCTTGAGTTTCCAGGTCTGATATGCCGTTAAGTTGACGTCCTCCAACGAGGGAGCGGGCGCTTCCGTCTCAGGCTCCGTTTGCTCCCCGTTATCAGCGTCTTTTTTGTTCCATCCAAACTGAATTCGCTTAACCTTCCATCTTTCCAGAGGTGTCAGATTTTCTTTGTTCTTTTTGCAGAAGTTGTACATGGAGCTGCTGTCGGAGAGCATGCTCTCCACATCGTCGTCGATCTTCTTCTGGCTGGCTTCACTGTTGGTGTCCTCGTCGGCCTCTTTGAGCCGGTACCGAGCGGCGGCCTGCTCCTCGATCTCCTTCACTCGCTGCTTCCAGAGATCCGCGTAACTGCTGGTTGTGGATCCTGAATCTGAAGCGGGTCGACGGGGACGGCGTCGGATGTGTTCCTTCAGCATTCGCACGTCTTCGCTGGTCACGCTCTCCAGGTCCTCTGGTTGCTTTCTCTCGCTCAAAGACTCGTTGTCCTCATTGTCCTCTCCGTCGCAGAGAAGTTGGGCTTCCCACCAGTCCTCATTTTGGTACTTCTCGTTGCGCTTCTGCCACTCCCTAATCATGCCATCAACATCCCCATCTTCATCATCCCAGTCTTTCCCAGGGAGCGACGGGTCCTGTGTGGTTTCCTCCATCTCGGGTTTGTTTGGACCGTTCTGAAGTCGTGCTCTCAGCGCAGCGGCTGAAGAAGCCACACTACTCATGATGCTCCCACCGTCCTCCTCTTCATCCATCATGATAGAGTCCGCTTTAACCCCGAACATGCTCTCCTCCTCGTCCAGACGAGCCCGCGTGTCAATCACTGAGCACTGGCTGAGGGTGTCGTCGTCTTCTTCTCGCTCCTCCATTAGAGTCTCGTTGAGTTGCCGAAGTTGCTTTATGAAACCTTCGTTGGGGTTGATGGCCCGTTTCTTCCTGATCTCCAGCAGCGCCTCCATGATGCTCATATTCTGGAAGATCATGAGATAAGCAGCGACAAGAACAGCGGACCGGCTCACGCCCATCATCGAGTCCACCAGCACCTTCCCTACATGAAGGGGAATGAAAGAAAATCATCATCATCATCATATTTTAGCAATTTCATCAGATTTGTCACACACATATATTCAAACGTGCATACCTACAGGCTAGATACGTAATATGCATGTCTGCGTTTTCACGGGTTTGTGTTTTTGAGATTTGTGCAGAGGTCATCTTTTTTCAAAATTTTTCAACACTTGCACCTTGGAATCTGTTTCAAGGTTTGCATTCTCGAGACACCAGACACTGTTATTGTTAAGGGTTTTCTGTTAGAGCGGTGTCGTGTTAGTGGCCCCTAAGTTAATAACTAATGATCTTTGCAACGGAAGTGAATCAATCAAAACTAACTTTATCTGGACAATAAGCTGGTGACTTAACTTGACGCACATTAGCCGCGTCTCCACTGTCCCTTTCAGGGCTCGTCTGGGCTTCTTCGGGGCCAAGAATGCCTTGGTCCAAACCAGGCCGACTCGGGCTTCAGGAGTGTTTATGAACAGAGGAGTTTACTGGAGTCTGGAGACGACAGCACCGGTCATCCCATACTAGCTAACATCAGCATTAAAGACTTTTAACATTATTTTAGTTCAAAACTCAATTTCATGTTTGAATACCTTCTGTTTGTGATCAATGTGGATTCTGATCACCGTATAATTCAGAAATATTTATATGCGATGCAAAAGACTATGAGTGCTAACCATTACCATAGTAGACATGGTAAATACGACCTCTTTATTTTATCTGTCAGTGCGTGTCGTCTTTTTATATATCTGATATTCATATTTAGCTCTGCATATGTCATAAAATAAAGCAAGTCTGATTTTTCGGGAGCTTCCTCTGTTTCTCTGACTTATAAAATACCACTTTATTTCAGTGTGACTAATGTGCAATCTTGACACATTGATTCATTATGATCAATGTATCACTCATTATTTTAAACCTGTGGTCAAAAATGGCACCAAACGGTTGCTTGAGATCTCGCTAGTTTTCTGTGATTTCTTTTTTCTGTTTTCTGATAAAACTGCTCACACTGGCCCGACAGTGGACACACGGCAGGTTTTGGGCTCGGTGCTCCAGGCTCGAGGCTATTGGCCCCGCCCGACCCATTTATAGCCCTGCTCGCACTGGCCCGACAGTGGACACACGGCTATTGAAAATGTAAATTGCCATGTTAAGCCCCCAACAGGACCTGCGGCAAATTGAATTTCTCTAGTCTTGTCTCATTAATATTAATGAAGTCATGTGACTGGGTGCTCTTGATTATCAAGCTACATCATGACCTAATTAATATACATGAGCTAAGCTTTCATAAATTCTCATCCAGAGCCTGATGTCAGGAACAAAATGAGAAGATAAGACTATTCATACAGAACAATCCAAAACAACCTCTTTCAACGGGGAGAGAAATTCTGAACCACATTTAGATCTGAAATGCAATAAATAACACAAAAATTCTCAACTTTAAAATGCAAATCCATTACGTTATATTGATAGTTCACCCAAAAACGCAACTGTCTCATCATTTAATCACCCTCCAGTTGTGGAGCACGATGATGAGCGACGTCACCCACGGTCACTGTAGGGGAAAGATGATTCAGCTCATCGTTCTCTATTATTCTGATAAATATTGTGTTTGTGTTCAGCAGAAGAAAGAAGGTCACGAGGGTCAGTAAATGATGATGGAAAGATCACCTCTAGTGGTTGACCTCTGAACTGCAGCACGTGTTGCCCATTGGTTCACTGACCCGGATTCAGAGTATAACGTATAGAGCTGTTCCTGCAAAATTCAGCTCCAACCCTGATCATTACATTCACATTTAATCGTTTAGCAGACGCTTTTATCCAAAGAGACTTACAAATGAGGACAGGTGTGTTGATCAGGGTTGGATCTGAATCTACAGGAATAATTAGATTATTAGATAACATCAAATCAGATCTATGCCACATTATGTATTATGATCTGATGAATGTTTTGGAAACGGGAAGTTTACATCCTAATAATAATTACAAAATAATAATCAAGCACAGTAATGATAGAGAAGACTAAATTAAAGAGATGCAATCATTCTTTCTGCTAACACTCTTAAAACTAACAGATCCAAAGGGGTTTTTCACAGTGATGCCAAGAACCATTTCAAGAAGAAACTGTTCAGTGATCAGTTCTTAAAATAAAAAGTTTTTCTTAGTTTGAAGAACATCTTTTGTGTAACAGAAAGATTCTGTGGATGTTAAAGGTGCTGATAAAGAGCCGTTATAGAGTGTGATCTGATTTTCTGACGTGTTCTCGTGACTCGACACAGATTCTGAAGAGGTTCCTGTATATCTGTGTCACTAGCTCTAAAAATAAGCGAGTGAGACGTGACAGAGTCCAGGCCGGCGAGTCAATCTGGCATCTTCGCTGACAGGAACAGTGTGTTACTCACAGGTTTGGATGTTTAGTCTTCTGCAAGGTTCATTAGTTAACATCAGTTAATGAATGGACTAACATGAACTAACAATGAGCAATACTTATTTTTTTACAGTATTTATTAATCTTTGTTAATGTTAGTTAATAAAAATCCAGCTTAGTTCACAGTGCATTAACTAATGTTAACAAATACAACCTTTGATTTTAATAATGTATTAGTAAACGTTGAAATTAATAGATTAATAAATGCTGTAGAAGTACTGTTCATTCTTAGTTCATGTTAACTAAGGTAGTTAACTAATGAACCTTATTGTAAAGTGTTATTGAAAAATGTTAATATTAAACAATATTAACCTGAGATATAATAATGACTAAAAAGAGTTGTGTAAACTCACCCCTGTGTGTCAGCAAAGCATCATCCAGAAACTCTGCACACGAGCGGAAGTGCGGAGAGATGTCCGCCTCGGGGAAATCGTCCACCTCGACACCCAGATAGCGGATGTTCATGTCCCGGTAGAAGAGCTCGCCGGTGTAGACGCCGGTGCCGTGACCCGCGTTCAGCACGTGAGTGATGCCGAGGCGTTTGAGACGGCCTTTATTCACAGCCACCGACCTGAAGCAGAGAACCGGCAACACATCAGCCTCGCATTACTGCGGCAGAGCAACAGCTCTACACCGATCAACGGATGGGTCGCAGAAGGGCCATTACTCGTACTTTCATTGTAAAGGTTTTATAAAGGATTTGGTTTTACTTTATTTTAAGGTGTCATTGCTACAGTGTAATTATATATTTAAAGGGATAGTTCCCCCAAAAAAGGAAATTAGTCCATGATTTATTCACCCTGAAGTCATCCTGTGTATTTGACATTCTTCTTTCAGACGAATACAATCAGAGTTATATTAATAAATGTCATTTATAATGACAGTGAATAGCCGTTTCCATAAAAGTGCAACTATCCATGATAAAAGTGGATCTATCCATCATAAAAGTGCATCTGTCCATCATAAAAGGGCATCTATTCATCATAAAAGTGCATCTGTCCATCATAAAAGTGCATCTATCCTTGATAAAAGTGAATCTGTCCATCATAAAAGTGCATCTGTCCATCATAAAAGTGCATCTATCCATCATAAAAGTGCATCTATCCATGATAAAAATGAATCTATCCATCATAAAAGGGCATCTATCCATCATAAAAGTGCATCTATCCATCATAAAAGTGCATCTATCCATGATAAAAGTGAATCTATCCATGATAAAAGTGAATATATCCATCATAAAAGTGCATCTATCCATCATAAAAGTGCATCTGTCCGTCATAAAAGTGCATCTATCCATGATAAAAGTGAATCTATCCATCATAAAAGGGCATCTATCCATCATAAAAGTGCATCTGTCCATCATAAAAGTGCATCTATCCATGATAAAAGTGAATCTATCCATCATAAAAGTGCATCTGTCCATCATAAAAGTGCATTTATCCATGATAAAAGTGGATCTATCTATCATAAAAGTGCATCTGTCCATCATAAAAGTGCATTTATCCATGATAAAAGTGGATCTATCCATGATAAAAGTGAATCTATCCATCATAAAAGTGCATCTGTCCATCATAAAAGTGCATTTATCCATGATAAAAGTGGATCTATCTATCATAAAAGTGCATCTATCCATCATAAAAGTGTATCTATCCATCATAAAAGTGCATCTATCCATGATAAAAGTGAATCTATCCATCATAAAAGTGCATCTGTCCATCATAAAAGTGCATCTATCCATCATAAAAGTGAATCTGTCCATCATAAAAGTGCATCTGTCCATCATAAAAGTGCATCTGTCCATCATAAAAGTGCATCTGTCCATCATAAAAGTGCATCTGTCCATCATAAAAAGTGAATCTATCCATCATGAAAGTGCATCTGTCCATCATAAAAGTGCATCTGTCTATCATGAAAGTGCATCTGTCCATCATAAATGTGCATCTGTCCATCATAAAAGTGCATCTGTCCATCATGAAAGTGCATCTGTCCATCATAAAAGTGCATCTGTCCATCATAAAAGTGCATCTGTCCATCATGAAAGTGCATCTGTCCATCATAAAAGTGCATCTGTCTGTCATAAAAGTGCATCTGTCCATCATAAAAGTGAATCTATCCATCATGAAAGTGCATCTGTCCATCATGATAAAAGTGCTCCTGAGACTCACTTCTCTGCGATGTAGATGCCGGGCCACACTTCATCCACAGGGTTGAGCGGCGCCTCGAGCCGGTCCTGGACCAGCGCCCTCTGGAGGTCCAGCACACACGGCGTGTTGTAGGGGCTGCGGTCGTCCATCATGTCCTTCACACGGTTATACAGATCCTCCACCATCAGCTGCTCTGCGGACTGCAGCAGGAGGTCAGAGGTCACCGGCGCCCTCGCGACCCTCGACCCCAGCTCTGAGGACCCACGACAGCGTGTCATTTACACGTGTTTAAAGCAG
>JAULUF010000087.1:745000-765000 GCA_031834385.1 Semotilus atromaculatus
TAGTGTGTGTTTGTTGTGCATATTCTTGTGTTCATGGCTTGTAAATGCTTCTTGTTAGCGAAGGGCCGGACAGGGTCATTACCCATCAATCACAGTGAAAAACAGTTCTCACAGCTCTACTTGATTTAAAAAATATTCCTGCATAAGATGATTGTTAAGATCTGAGTATGTGTGTGTGTGTGTGTGTGTGTTTTGCTCCAGATGGTTTCCTGAAATCTGACAGCAGCGGGTTTGGCTTCAACGGCTCGTGTGTGAATCTACTGATAAACCTTGAGTTCAGCTGCTGGTCGTGTGTGTGTGTGTGAGAGAGAGTGTGTGTGTTTGTGTGTGTGTGTGTGAGAAAGAGTGTGTGTGTGTGTGTGTGTGTGTGTGTGTGTGTGTGTGTGTATGTGTGAGAGAGAGAGTGTGTGTGTGTGTGTGTGTGTTTGAGAGAGAGAGAGAGAGTGTGTGTCTGTCTATGTGTGTGTGAGAGAGAGAGCGAGTGTGTGTGTGTGTGTGTGTGAGAGTGAGAGTGTGTGTGTGAGAGAGTGTGTGAGAAAGAGTGTGTGTGTGTGCGTGTGTGTGTGTGAGAGAGAGTGTGTGAGAAAGAGTGTGTGTGTTTGTGTGTGTGTGTGTGTGTGTGTGAGAGAGAGTGTGTGTGTGTCATGTGTGTGTGTGTGTGTGTGAGAGAGAGAGAGTGTGTGGTCATGTTTTGCTATACTTGTGAGGACCAAATGTCCCCACAAGGATAGTAAAACTTGAGATTTCCTACTTTGTGAGGACTTTTTACTGGTCCTTTTTTTTATTAATAAACATAATAAAAAAGTTGTCGGGTTAGTGTAAGGGGACAGAATATACAGTTTGTCCAGCATAAAAACCATTACACCTATGGAGATTCCCCACAAGTCCAGCTAAACAAACATGTCTGTGTGTGTGTGTGTGTGTGTGTGAGAGAGATTGTACGCAGCAGGTCCTGAGTGTTTGCTGGTTTGTGCTCAGTCTGGTGAATGAGGTATTAAAGGCACGGCAGCTTCGCTCGGGTCGGTGTCCTTCAGCTCCTCCTTCTGCTTCTCCAACAGCGCCACCAGCTGGCAGCTCTTGTCCACGCCACCGTCCTCTTTAAACTGCACGTAGGGTGTGTCTGTGTGTTTCAGCATGTTGGGCAGGTGAGGCACCAGATGAAGCTGCCCGCTGGCCGTCACGCCAGTCACACACGTGTAGAAGTCATGTGACGCCGGCGCGGGGGCGGGGCCTATAATCATGGTGTAGTCCATGCCTGGGACCGACGTGAGCTCGGGGAGGGCGTGGCCAGGGTCGGGAGGGGGCGTGGCTCCCTCGCAGTAGGAGGCGGGGCCATTGGAGCAGTACGGGCTCGGACTGCAACTCGTGTGACGCGCCGGCGGTCCCTCGGGGCTGGTGACCGGCTCCTGTTCACAGTGAGACGGGAAGCTGGTGGGTGTCAGGGCTGGACCCGAGTCAATGCTCACCTGGTACCACGTCTCTATAGAGTACTGAGGAGACTTATAGCCGTGAAAACTGGAGAAATGATGATTGATCTCATCGAGCTTCCCGTTCTGGAGGCAAATGGGCAGAAAGAACAGAAGGTAAAGCAGATGCTTCTTTAATTGAAGTTACTCACATGGTTCCTACTAAACACACGAATGCTCAAACGGTTTGGGTAAGATTATTGAGGATGCAAGACATTTATAATTTTAAAAAAGATTCTATTTCAAATAAACGCTGTCTGTAGAGTTTGATCAGATCACTAGTGATGGCTGAATTGAACAGCAGTAATAACTGTCAGTGTAACGGTGTGGTGCGTGACGGGACAGCGAGACCTTCAGCAGAACCGGTTCAAGCCCACGGATGCGCGGTTTGGGAATCGGCGGTAAGAGGAACATTTTGATTCTGCAGGAAAAACACAAACAGATAGACTTTAATGAGAATGTGAAATGAAGAATTTCTATTTCTTTTTCTTATTTGTTCCTTTCATATTGTTTTTTTCCCCCAATGTATTATTTATATGTTTTGATATGTATTTGAGTTATGCACATGGGGTCCCTCAAAGCCAAGAGCAGAACCACGATTATGTTTATGGAAGCTTGTTTCCACCACAGAATAAATAAAAAGGAAAATGTGACTTTTAATCTCAAAATTAATTTCTTGCAATTCTCAGTTTATATAAAGTTCTGTCATGAAACTCAAGATGGCGCACTGACCAGTCCTAAGCTCAGTCTGCTTGCAAACACATACTTCTCTACAGCTGACCAGGACCTAACATACCAACATTGTCATATCCATTACCATCCCAAACACTGCGGGAGCTGTCATGACAGCCATAACAATTATGAGTAATAAAGTCAGAATTGCAAGAAAAAGTTACCTTTTTTATTTTTTTGAATTAAAAAAGGACGTCACTAACCTCTTTCCTCGTGGAATGAACCCAAAACCGATGATGAGGAAGGCTAAGATGCTGAGGCTGGTCAGCAGGATGAAGACCAACAAGCGATCTGACAGATAGACAGAGAGATGTTTAGATCAGGAGCTCAACCATCAGCCGCGACAGACGGTGTGTGTGTGTGTGTGAGTGTGTGTGTGTGAGTGTGCGTGAGTGTGTGTGTGTGAGTGTGTGTGAGTGTGTGTGTGTGTGTGTGTGTGTGTATACCAGACAGAGTTTTGCCGATGACGCTGATGTTGATGGCCTCGCTCCATACGCTCCAGAGTCTGCTGTTGCCGGAGCGACACCGGACCATGAACTCATACTTTCCCGCCGGCAGACCTAACAAGTCAACATGAGGCTCCTGCAAATGCTCCTTCACCTACAGACACACACAACACATCCTAAATCTTCCTTAAAAAAGCCTTTTTTTCTCATACAAAGAAATTAAACATTTCTAGAATTATTGTGGAACACTTTACAATACGGCTGCACTAATATGCATTAATTCACGCTTAACTAATGCACAGTTGTATGATTCAATCAATGTATGATTCATGAGGAACTAAGAATTTGGTCTCTGTAATTGCTATAATATCAAAGCCATATGTCTGGCCAAGCCACTAAAAGGATTTAAAGTACTGTTTCCACGGTAACATAATGTCCAATTTCAAAACCGTTTTCACAGGATGAATTTTGAGTATTTAAGCTTTTGATTGATGCTTAATTTATGAGAATTATGATAATTTATGTGCATAATGGTGCTACTGTATTGTACAGTGTTCCCAGTTGTTGTTCTAAAAGCGAAGGCCATACCTTCCATGTGTCGGGCTGAGCGAGGTTTCTGTAGCGCAGCTCGTAGACCAGCGTAATCCATCCGTAACGCACATGAGACACGATCGGGAACATCCAGGACAGCACGATGGAGAAGCAGGATTCACAGTGGCTCTCGTTCAGCATGACGTAGGACAGGTTAAAGGGCGGGTCGGTCTGCACTGCAGACGCAAACACACCAGATGACGATGAGCTCCAGAGAAACCTGTTTTCCTAACTTCCTTTATTAATGTGAAGCTGCTTAGAAACAATCTGTACTGTATAAAGCGCTGTAGAATAAAGCTCATTGACAACCTGTGAAAGTCATTTAGGCTGCAAATCAACCTTTAAAAAAAAAGGTTCCAAAGGGGTTTTTCACAGCGATGCCATAGAATACAAATTTTTGGTTTCCCAAAGATTCCCTTTTTAGTAAACATGTCTTAAGTCTTTTGCCAGCGATCCGTGTTATATGGTAGGGGGTGCTATTGCGCATCTTCTGAAAGAGTACTGAATCTCCTGATCAAAACACAGAAGCAGAAGCAGAAGCAGCAGAAACGAACGATGGAAGCATTGCTGACACACATGTACATTATAACGTGATCAGAAGACTTTTACAAAAACTGAATTTTCTCAGCTTTTTGTTGAAAATGTTGCTTTTTGATTAAACTTACCCAAATCAAGTGTTGAGAAAAATAATATGTGAAGCTGGAATAAAATGTTTTGTTGTTGTTTAAAAGCAGAGGCTCTGTTTTTTCTTTTGAATTATTACATGTTTAGTTCATACAGCAAAATATTCTGGGCACATTAAAAAGATTTGTGAAAATGTCGGCAAATGCTGGCAACTTTTATTAAAAAACGCTGGCGGGGAAAGAGTTAATAAGAACAATTTTTTCTCTTGGTGTGAGAAACATTATAATAATCCTAAGAATATTTTGTGCAATAGAAAGATTCAATGGATGTTATTAAAGGTTCTTCTTAAAACATGGATACCAATAAAGAGACGTTATTTGTAAGAGTGTAGGCCAAGATAAACACACAGACTCCTTAGTGTCGACAGGAGAACTGAGATGAATGTAATGTGCATGAGGACATGATGTTTCCCACCTATATCGGCCACGTCCAGGTAGTGTCTCTGCGAGGTCCGCGGGCCCAAGCTCGTGTGAGCCGTCACTGTCATGCAGTATATCTGCCAGACCTGCGTGTGTTTGGGGTCGAAGAAGCAGCTGTTGGTGCCGCCGCTGGTGTAGTCGGGACAGTCCTGAGGAGCGCCATCGCTGCGGAGATCACATGACCACATCACTACACATGACTCATGATGACACTCTATATAAACCATCATCTGACGGGAGTCTCACCCAATCCTGTACTGAAGCGTGTAGGTGATGTTGTCCTGCCCCTCGATGGGATGCCACCAGCAGGTGAAGTCCTCCATGTTGGGCGATCGGCAGTGGTGAATGACCGGCCTGGTGCCATCTGAAACAAACACACACACACACACACACGACTGATGATCTCCAGTGATGAAGAACATGAAGCACCTTCAGAATGAACACTGAAGCTGTTTTACACTTAAGGCCCGTTTACACCCATAACGATATCTACATCAGAGTGATATATAACGCACAATATCATTGGGTTTATTATTAGCGTGCTGCAGTTTCTGCTTTAAATGCTGCAGCTCTTTGAAGTCTAATGCATTCGATAAAAGAAAATCGATAGTGACAGTTTAAAAACATACAGTTGTGTTCCTGTCTTCTGATTGGTCAATGATCTAGTAACAGCAACCAATCACACCACTGACAGCAGCACTAGAAGAACAGGATCTGTCATGAGCTTCTTATATAGATAGACCATAGTGCCAAAAGTACTGGGACACCCCTCCAAATCATTAAATTCAGGTGTTCCAATCAATTCTATGACAACAGTTGTATAAAATCAAGCACTAGGCATGCAGACGCTTCTACACACATCTGTGGAAGAACGGGTCTCAGGAGCTCAGTAAACTCAAGCGTGTGACCGTGATCGGTTGCCACCTGTGCAATAAGTCCATTCGTGAAATTTTTTTCGCTACTAAATATTCCATGGTCAAATGTTAGTGGTATTATAACAAAGTGGAAGGTGTGGGGTTGTTTGGTGGAGGGGGATTATGGTTTGGGGTTGTTTGGTGGAGGGGGGATTATGGTTTGGGGTTGTTTGGTGGAGGGGGGATTATGGTTTGGGGTTGTTTGGTGGAGGGGGGATTATGGTTTGGGGTTGTTTGGTGGAGGGGGATTATGGTTTGGGGTTGTTTGGTGGAGGGGGGATTATGGTTTGGGGTTGTTTGGTGGAGGGGGGATTATGGTTTGGGGTTGTTTGGTGGAGGGGGATTATGGTGTGGGGTTGTTTGGTGGAGGGGGGATTATGGTGTGGGGTTGTTTGGTGGAGGGGGATTATGGTTTGGGGTTGTTTGGTGGAGGGGGATTATGGTTTGGGGTTGTTTGGTGGAGGGGGATTATGGTTTGGGGTTGTTTGGTGGAGGGGGATTATGGTTTGGGGTTGTTTGGTGGAGGGGGGATTATGGTGTGGGGTTGTTTGGTGGAGGGGGGATTATGGTGTGGGGTTGTGTGGAGGGGGGATTATGGTGTGGGGTTGTGTGGAGGGGGGATTATGGTGTGGGGTTGTTTGGTGGAGGGGGGATTATGGTGTGGGGTTGTGTGGAGGGGGGATTATGGTGTGGGGTTGTTTGGTGGAGGGGGATTATGGTGTGGGGTTGTTTGGTGGAGGGGGGATTATGGTTTGGGGTTGTTTGGTGGAGGGGGGATTATGGTTTGGGGTTGTTTGGTGGAGGGGGGATTATGGTTTGGGGTTGTTTGGTGGAGGGGGGATTATGGTTTGGGGTTGTTTGGTGGAGGGGGATTATGGTTTGGGGTTGTTTGGTGGAGGGGGATTATGGTTTGGGGTTGTTTGGTGGAGGGGGGATTATGGTTTGGGGTTGTTTGGTGGAGGGGGGATTATGGTTTGGGGTTGTTTGGTGGAGGGGGGATTATGGTTTGGGGTTGTTTGGTGGAGGGGGGATTATGGTTTGGGGTTGTTTGGTGGAGGGGGATTATGGTTTGGGGTTGTTTGGTGGAGGGGGATTATGGTTTGGGGTTGTTTGGTGGAGGGGGGATTATGGTGTGGGGTTGTTTGGTGGAGGGGGGATTATGGTTTGGGGTTGTTTGGTGGAGGGGGATTATGGTTTGGGGTTGTTTGGTGGAGGGGGGATTATGGTTTGGGGTTGTTTGGTGGAGGGGGGATTATGGTTTGGGGTTGTTTGGTGGAGGGGGGATTATGGTTTGGGGTTGTTTGGTGGAGGGGGGATTATGGTTTGGGGTTGTTTGGTGGAGGGGGATTATGGTTTGGGGTTGTTTGGTGGAGGGGGGATTATGGTTTGGGGTTGTTTGGTGGAGGGGGGATTATGGTTTGGGGTTGTTTGGTGGAGGGGGATTATGGGTTGGGGTTGTTTGGTGGAGGGGGATTATGGTGTGGGGTTGTTTGGTGGAGGGGGATTATGGTGTGGGGTTGTGTGGAGGGGGATTATGGTGTGGGGTTGTTTGGTGGAGGGGGGATTATGGTTTGGGGTTGTTTGGTGGAGGGGGGATTATGGTTTGGGGTTGTTTGGTGGAGGGGGATTATGGTTTGGGGTTGTTTGGTGGAGGGGGATTATGGTGTGGGGTTGTTTGGTGGAGGGGGGATTATGGTTTGGGGTTGTTTGGTGGAGGGGGATTATGGGTTGGGGTTGTTTGGTGGAGGGGGATTATGGTGTGGGGTTGTTTGGTGGAGGGGGATTATGGTGTGGGGTTGTGTGGAGGGGGGATTATGGTGTGGGGTTGTTTGGTGGAGGGGGATTATGGTGTGGGGTTGTTTGGTGGAGGGGGGATTATGGTTTGGGGTTGTTTGGTGGAGGGGGGATTATGGTTTGGGGTTGTTTGGTGGAGGGGGGATTATGGTGTGGGGTTGTTTGGTGGAGGGGGGATTATGGTGTGGGGTTGTTTGGTGGAGGGGGATTATGGTGTGGGGTTGTTTGGTGGAGGGGGGATTATGGTGTGGGGTTGTTTGGTGGAGGGGGATTATGGTGTGGGGTTGTTTGGTGGAGGGGGGATTATGGTGTGGGGTTGTTTGGTGGAGGGGGGATTATGGTGCGGGGTTGTTTGGTGGAGGGGGATTATGGTGTGGGGTTGTTTGGTGGAGGGGGGATTATGGTGCGGGGTTGTTTGGTGGAGGGGGATTATGGTGTGGGGTTGTTTGGTGGAGGGGGATTATGGTGTGGGGTTGTTTGGTGGAGGGGGGATTACGGTACGGGGTTGTTTGGTGGAGGGGGGTTTATGGTGTGGGGTTGTTTGGACAGTGGTGGACAGTTTGGTGATGTTCCTTTTCCAGCATGACTGCGATCCAGTGCACAAAGCAGGACCATAAAGACATGGATGAGGAGTTTGTTGTGCAGGAACTGGACTGGCAGCACAGAGTCCTGACCTCAACCCGATAGAACAGCTTTGGGATGAATTACAGCGGAGACTGAGACGTTACACCTTACGAATACCCAAAATTCAAAATTAGAATATTGTGAAAAGGTTTTCATAGCTGTAAGCCATAAGCATCAAAATGTTAACAGATAAAGGCTTGTAATATCTCACTTTGTCTATAAAATATATTAGTTTCACTTTGGCACCCTATTATAATTTTTCAGCTGTATATGGTTATGCAATCATTTCAGATATTTCTACTCATATACATCCATTTTGGCATTGAACCCCACTAAACCTGATAGTGGGCGGAGACAGAGCCGAATGTGAGTTTGATTGACAGTCAAATTCAAACATCCTGCCTGAACATGAACAGATTTGCTCATCTCTCTTCATCTGATTCTCACACAAGCGCGTGTTCATCATCTGATACTAACTCAGTTATTATACAGCTTCAAGCTAAACACAACAACACAACACACTCCATTAAGCAGTTTTCAAAGGCATCTGGCTCATTTCCGTCTGTTTGAGATTATGACGTGAGCTAATGCTAGCAGCTATGCTAATCTGATTTAGCCGCTACGCATTCCCAAAACACGGACACAAAGAGCATGTTGTGAGCGAGTCATAAAGCAGTTAGAACCGGCTTAAAGGTTCAGCAAAGTTTATTAAGTTCATACAGAATCACTTGAGAAGATGTTACAGTGACAGTTTACAGTACGCTATTAAAGCAGTTCATACAAAAACATGAAATGAATACAATATTTATGCATAATGCAAAAACAGCAACTAAGAATATATCTGATTTTTATACTGTTTACAGATGAGGAGATCTTCAAAAATAGGTTTTGTCAGGTTTAGCTCACCTTAGGTACAAAAATATAGTTACGTAAATATAAACAGAAACGGAGGCACAGTTTTATGAAGCAGAATAAATAGAATTGGACTCAAACTCAAGTTATGAAGCCCTCGTGACACAGATTACACACATCTCACACACACACACACACACACACACACACACACACACACACACACACACACACACACACACACACACACACAAGGCTCTGGCCTTCTCTCGTCTCCATGGCGATCCATCTTCACCTCAGACGACCTCGCAACCTTTCACTCGCATTATGATTCAGTCAGTGATTCCATCATATATCATCTAAATATTGATTTGTTTGTGCAAACAACATCTCGACCTGTTCAGCAGGAGATTCTTCACTACTTCATCACATAGCGTTACAGTCAACAGCGTCGCCGTGGGCAACAGTGGTCAGCCAATCAGGAGGAGGGAGAATCAACTGTGTTCCACTTGAACACATGAAACTGAAGTTGCGCTGTTCTTTTCTCCTCTATTGTGTCGTATATATCGAGTGAAACCCTTCAGAACAAGAACACACGTGGGTGGGGCTTGATTGTGTCTTTGGGGAATTGATTCGATGATTGTGGTTTGCTATTGGCTGATCTCATGTGAGTGACAGGTTGCCCCGCCCACATCATTTCCGGTGTTTTGTGAGTATTTCTGATGTTCAGCATCACGGGTCTGTGCAGATTTTCATGCATTCATTCTTTTGCTTTCATTCAGGCGCTGATAATATTCAAGGACATATTCCACACAAACGCTGCAAGTGTAATGTTGAGCATCTGACGTCACGCGTGAAATATGAACCCGAGCTGATCCAGTCTCTGAGAAATATGATCTCAACTTATTGTTCTGCTACCAGCAATCTCTTTCACACTTTACAAAGAGCCACAAACAAATGAAATACAGGTTTGTGTAGATTTACAAAAACATGAACACTTTACAATAAAGTCCCATTAGTTTATGCATTAACTATCAATGAATTTGATAGTACATTGTACATACCAATACATTTGTTCCAGCATTTATTAATCTTTGCTAATGTTAGACAGCTGTTCATTGTTAGCTGATGTAATTCAGTGACGTGAACCAGTGCAACCAGTGCGATCTGAACACGATTCTAATGGATCTAGAGCAACGTTTGTGCATTTGTTCATCAGAAACCCGTCAGCGATTCCTGGAATAATCCGGGTGTGTCTCGAGGAACGAGATCCGGGACAAACATGATCCTTAGAAGAAGAGAACGTTAACATCTGAGGATTTCTTCATGGCAAAAACACAGAGCAAATAAAAACCAAACAGTTAATATTATTATTAAATGTTGTTTACAACAGTCTCTGTCGATTTGTGTTGAGATGTCCGTTTCTAACTCATCATTGTCATATGTACCAACAATTTAATCTCTTATCACCAAAGGCCAGACGACAGCTACACTGGTTTCAGTTTATTTATAAATGTATCTTTTTAATGATCCTCTTTATTTGAAGCAACATTTAGTCCTATATTGGTCAACTTATGGCCTGAGACCATAAGTTTTGCTGTCCCTTTTTTTTTGCTGTCCCAAATATATCTAAAGAAATCGGAAGACGTGCTTTCAAATTCAAAGATCCATCCCTCTGATTGGAACAGCTTACCTTGTTCCTTAAGGTCCATCTCTTCCTTTCCACTCTTTAAGTCAGCCCTTTTAACTTACTTGCAATCCGGTGATCAATGTAAATGTTTCCCTGGTTTTTGACCTGTGTGTGTATGTATGTGTATATAGGTATGTATTTTTGTATTTGTATGTATATGTAGGTTATATATTTTTTTGTTTTGGTGACTTCGTCAAACATGGTTCTCTCCTGTAATATTGTAATATCTTAATATCACCTTAATATCATACTTTGTTTATGTGAATACGCTTTGGACAGAGGTGGGACAGGTTGGGGTGGTTGGTTGTGAGGAAGAGCTTTAGTATGTATGTGTGTGTACGTTTTTGGTGTTATCTTGAGGACCTCGAGACCTTGAGGTTTCATCTCAAGGGGTTATCCTCTAATAAAAATTAAATTAAATTATACAAGATGTCTTACATTAACTATTCTAAAACCCTTTCTGGTAAAATCTCACTGAACGACTGAGCTCACTACATGAAGAATCTACAGTCCGACAACATGTTGAATATAAAGTGTGTTTCACAGAGCCGTAAAGCAGAGACAATCGCATGACCTGTGCTTCCAGATCCTCCACTCTTACACTCAATCCCACACTGGAAAAACCTGCTTTTCCTCGTATAAACACACACACACACACACACACACACACACACACACGCTGGCACACGTTTACTTAGCTATCTAAATGGAGACTCTCCAAAGACGTAATCATTTTTATACTGTACAAACTGTATATTCTCTCCCCTTACACTAACACTACCATTCACACACACACACACACACACACACACACACACACACACACACACACACACACAGACACACACACACACACACACACACACATGTCTGGTTCGCTATCTTTGTGGGGACTCTCCATAGGCGTAATGGTTTTTATACTGTACAAACTGTATATTCTGTCCCCTTACACTGCCCCTGTCCCTAAACCTACCCATCACAGGAGACATTCTGCATTTTTACATTTTCAAAAAACATTACTTAGTGTGATTTATACGCTGTTCTCCTCATGGGGACCGCTGGCTGGTCCCCACAATGTAGGTGATTTCAGGTTTTACTATACTTGTGGGGACATTTGGTCCCCACAATGTAATATAAACACGAGCACACACACACACACACACACACACACACTACTGCTCGTTACAGTCAGAAAACGATCTTCATCCACATTTTCTCCATATTTCTCTGACTAACCGCCTAAACTCCCAAACTAATGGACTCTACCAGCTTCCCATCATGCACTGCTTCACGCCTGGAACATGCGTTGGGTTTCTGCCTAGTGAACATCAGAATCTATAATTCAGGACAGACGGCGCATGTAAACATGAATGATTTATTTAAGATGAGTGCGGTGATCTCATCACCAGATCTAACCAATCACACGCACATACTGGCCATAACAGAGAGCTTTAGTCCCGCCCACTTCTTCAGCGCTTCATTTCATACATTTCTCCCATAGGGATTTTTAAGTCTCAGGTGAAGCGTTATAAGCCAGGAGCCAACCCATCAACACAACACAACACTACACACTTTCATTTGAAGCAACAACAAAAATACACACATACAAAACTGTGAACTGAATGGCTTTAGTGAGGGAACTACAATCCCATGAAGCATTGCAAATAGCATAATAGAATGAACAACATTATATTTTTATTGCAAAATATGCATATATATACTCGGTGGGCGGAGCTCACAACAAGCTCTTTTGACACGTCAAGCCTGTTTCGACTCTGATTCGTAGAATCTCACGAACAGCATCATGGGGGATGTAGTTTTTCACTAGTGTTCCACTGTTAAACACGATTATTTTAAAAATGAGTTGAAATAATGCGGGCTGAAGCACATACTATCGATTAACAGTAAGTGTGTTACACTATACATGTACAGAACAGATCTGAAACACAATCTGCTGTAGAAACACACAAATGAACTCATAAGACGCGTGTAATCATGATTAATATTACAGCATTTACTGCATGATCCTGCTAACGAGTGAGAAGCTGCTTTAGTCCTGATGCTCCTGCTCGGATTCATGAGTTCATGAACAAGGTGTTTACATGCATCAAATAAATCTGTTCATATATTTAATAGGGCTGCCAAAAATACTGCAATTATTATTTTCAGGTTAACAAGTTTTACAAACAATATAAAAGTTTGTAGCTTTAAAAAAGATTCATATATTACTTCATTCAGTGTCTGTATTATATTTGAATTTGAATGTTTAATGGCTATAATTACACATTTCATCCCCAAAAATTTAGAACAATCTGAAATGATTAAGTCCAAGCTTCACTCGTGTGTGTGTGTGTTGCGCTTCACTTGTGTGCGCGTGCGTGCGTCCGTACGTGTGTGTGTGTGACTGTGTTGCGCTTCACTCACCCTCCTGCAGACCGGTGCTAGAAGCGCGAGTGGACGAAGTCAGAGCCGAGGAGACCAGTGTCCAGTGCAGAACCAGCAGAAGAACACACAGCATCACGAGCTCTGCAGAACACACACACATGTCAGATACACACTTCACTGAGACACACACACACACACAGCATCACAAGCCCTGCAGAACACACACACACACGTCAGATACACACTTCACTGAGAAACACTGAGACACACACACACACACACAATTCACTGAGAAACACTGAGACACACACAGACACACACACACACACACACACACACACATACACACACACACACACACACACAGCATCACGAGCCCTGCAGAACACACACACATGCGTCAGATACACACTTCACTGAGAAACACTGATACACACACAGACACACACACACACACACACACACACACACACACAGGATCACAATCCCTGCAGAACACACACACACGTCAGATACACACTTCACTGAGACACACACACACAGCATCACAAGCCCTGCAGAACGCACACACACACAAACACACACAGCATCACAAGCCCTGCAGAACGCACACACACACAAACACACACAGCATCACGAGCCCTGCAGCACACACGCACACACACATCTCTCATGGTTAGAGTCATGAGACGCATCGCAGGACACAGACGTCCGTCGCCAGTAGCCACACACATTATACACACATTAGGCACATTATTTTTGAGTGGAAAATAATCACTGAAAGTGCCTGTTATGCTGTTTCTGCGTCTCCGGCCGCAGGTTTACACGCATCATTTTGTAAGGCTGGAAAAACTGGTTGAAGAGATAAACCTGACCTCTGGTCGATGAAACAAAGGACCCTGGTGGAAATTAACATTTGATAACTCACCGTATCTACACTTCATTCTCTCTCAGGGACACATAAAACTCACATAAGAATAGGTATGGTTTAATCTGAATGATTATCAGTGAGTATTATGTTTAGTATCATTTCAAATGTCTCAGGGTGACTGGTACAAATGTGTCATTCTCAAAAAGGTTAAAGAAAAGGAAATAAGGTTTTTGGAAGTTTAGAGAAACTGTCACACAAAGGCAGACAGGCAGATCCTCCACAGGGTTCGCATGTGTCCATGAGAGAGGCTCTGAATGTACCGGCCCATGATCGAGTGATCGAGACCCGGCCTCACGTATTTATGCATCTCTGCTCTTTATTCATGTTTTGTATTGATTATTTTTTAATTGATTATACAATTGACCTGATACCTGATATAATAAATTGTTACATTTGATTATTCTGACTGACTTTGACATCAACTAATTAATTAATTTCCAGCTGATTTCCAGCACACACACACACACACACACAGCTCTGACCGGTTGCACGATTGTTTCCTCCAACTGAGAGGGTTTCGTCAGGGAGACTTTTCCCGCCTTTTTTCACATTAGTAACGCAGCCGCACCGCGCTGGACTGGATAAGCTACCAGAAACACACTGGGCCCTATCTTGCACCCGGCGCAAATGACTTTGTACACCGTATCTTTGTATCATTCCTATTTTGCACCCGCGCAAAGCGGACTTTTCCCTCCACAGACACACGTCGGTTAACTAAGAAATACACTTGCGCTCCCCGGGGCGGTTCAGCGCAAAGAGGAGGCGTGTTCCGGCGCAAACTTTCCCTCATGCTATTTTGCAGTTCCAGAAAACAATTGCGCCACTGACTAGAAAAAAACTAGTCTAAAGTCACTGGCGCGTTGAGCGTACATTCAGATGCTATTTTAAGTGCGCATGCTTGGTCATAATACATAGTGTGAACAACGCGCATACACTGATGATTCTCTCATCTACACAGATGCATTTTCCTTTTTGCAAATGATACATTTTAGTAAAAATATTAAAACACGAGGGAAATCATTGTTGTGTCCATGACGATGGGAAAAATAGGCATAAAGCTTACATATTTACCCAAATTATTATATGAATGTATAACCGAAGCTAATTTTGGGTGTGTTTGTCCCATCTCCAATGTCACTTCTCTTTCTTTTACGGCCCTGACGAGAACATCGATCTCCTCGGCTGTGAACCGATTCTGAAGCGCTCCTGGTAAATGCGCTGTTATAATAGTATTGCGCCATGGAACAAGCGCACCTCGTTCATCATGCTCTTAAAGGGAATGTGATATGACGCTCTGATTAGTTTATTTCACGTTACGCTCAAACCACACCTATGAATAATGAAGCTACTTCAGACCAACCCCTTTTAGATTTGCGCCAGAGGCATTTATCCCGCCGGGAAAATAGCAACAGCGCCGGGATCCGCCCACAAAGTTACTTGCGCTTTGCGCTTTGCCACTTGCGTTTCAGATCGTTAAAATAGGGCCCACAGTGTCAGTGACATCATCATCATGTTTTGCGCCTCTCAACACACCAAAAATTTGAATGTACAGTTTTTGCGTTTTTTTTATTTTTAAATTCAACAAATATTCTAAAAATGAATGTCTGTTTGACAGCTCTAGCATAAACGCTTCGATCAGGGATGCAGTCTCTCTAAGCCCCGCCTCTCTGAGAGATGCTCTGCTGTGATTGGTCAGAAAGCAAACGCTCAAGTGTATTCTTTCTTTTGAGAGACGTTGACTGCAGCTTTCAGACGCAGGCAACAACTCTTTATCTGCCCTTTGACCTTTGCAAATCTTTGACCTTCACAAACAGCTCTATTACACACATGACAGGGAAAATCAGAAAATATATAACAGGACAGTTTAATAATGAAGAGCAGCTCCTCAGTTCCTCAAATCAATCATGACATTAACCAGTATTAAGTTATTATTATTATTATTATTATTAAAAAAATACTGGCATGATATTGAAAAGCTGCATCTTCTACAACAGTTAACATGAACAAATCAAACACAACCATGCTTATATTTATAATAACATCACTGATCAATCATTCACAACATGGAACATGAATTAAGAGATTTGTTAAAGGGGTCATTTAATGGTACATGCACTTTTACAAGTTGATTGTACTGAAATGTGTGTTGGCAACTATCATATAATGATAAAAATCCATCCAGTGGTTTTGTTTTAATCTCCTTAGGCCTATATGTTTTCCCCTGCCTCAAATCGAGCCGTTCGAGCCTATGACGTCACAAGCTCGCACGCCCCTCCCACGATTATTGATTGACAGCAGCGTTTCAACACAGACCCGCCCTCGCTCGTGAGTGAGATGTCAATCATAGTTCGTCATTGTTGATACACTGGAGCAGAATGGCGCCTAAGCGATTGTGGTGTTCTGTTCTTGGGTGTAATAACGAACACAGCAGTAATTTTAAAGTTCCCAGTTTTGTTTATGAAGGGCGCTCATGTTTGCGCAAATCATTTCTCACCAGACTGCTTTTTAAACGAGGGTCAATATAAATCAGGTTTTGCTAAGAGGCTGCTACTGAAAAAGGAATCAGTGTACCAACTATTCATGTTCCTGCTGGACCTGCTCCAGAAGAAGTGAGTGTAACGTTTTATTAACCTTTATATCGCATCACTGACAAGCCTACATTTAAACACACAAAAAAAAAGTTTTTCAACATAAATCTGTCAACGAACTAACCTATAACTTACATTAGTAACGTTAAACACAAAGGGCCCTATCTTGCACTCAGCGCAAATGACTTTGTACACCGTATCTTTGTATCATTCCTATTTTGCACCCGCGCAAAGCGGACTTTTCCCTCCACAGACACACGTCGGTTAACTAAGAAATACACTTGCGCTCCCCGGGGCGGTTCAGCGCACAGAGGAGGCGTGTTCCGGCGCAAACTTTCCCTCATTCTATTTTGCAGTTCCAGAAAACAATTGCGCCACTGACCAGTCTAAAGTCATTGGCGCGTTGCGCGTACATTCAGATGCTATTTTAAGCGCGCGTGCTTGGTCATAATACAGAGTGTGAACAACGCGCATACACTGTAGATGATTCTCTCATCTACACAGATGCATTTTCCTTTTTGCAAATGATACATTATTATAAGGAAAAATATTAAAACACGAGGGAAATCATTGTTGTCCAGTCAAGTAAAGTATATTTATATAGTGCTTTTCACAATAGAGATTGTATCAAAGCAGCTTCACAGTATTAATATGTTGTGTCCATGACGATCGGAAAAATAGGCATAAAGCTTAGGCCTACATATTTACCCAAATTATTATATGCATGTATAACCGAAGCTAATTTGGGTGGGTTTGTCCCATCTCCAATGCCACTTCTCTTTCTTTTACGGCCCTGACGAGAACATCGATCTCCTCGGCTGTGAACCGATTCTGAAGCGCTCCTGGTAAATGCGCCGTTATAATAGTATTGCGCCATGGAACAAGCGCACCTCGTTCATCATGCTCTTAAAGGGAATGTGATATGACGCTCTGATTGGTTTATTTCACGTTACGCCCAAACCACACCTATGAATAATGAAGCTACTTCAGACCAACCCCTTTTAGATTTGCGCCAGAGGCATTTATCCCGCCGGGAAAATAGCAACAGCGCCGGGATCCGCCCACAAAGTTACTTGCGCTTTGCGCTTTGACACTTGCGTTTCAGATCGTGCGCTGAGTGCAAGATAGGGCCCATAGCGTTTGTATCTCACAACTCTAACGTTACCCTGCCAGTACATACAAAAATAGATCAAAGTGACATTGTTAACCAACCATTCAGAAACGTCCTGTTCGAGCCTTAATTGTCGAACTTCTTCGAGGCCGTCATCTTGTTCCGGGTCCGACTCCGGTTCAAATTGATATGGTTGCACAGATGTGCCCTCAGAGACTCCAGCTGCCATTCTTTCGCCAATCAACTGGCGAACCATCAACTGTTGTCCATCAACTGTTGTCAAGGCACCATCAACTGTACACCATCAACTGTTGTCAAGGCAACACTCCACGTGCGTTGTGTCAAAAACGCCCCGCAGAACAGAGGGGCGGGGTGAGCAAAGCTCATTATCATTTAAAGGCATATGCACTGAAACAGCGTGCTGAAAACAGAGCTGTTTTTGAGCAGGTAAAATTAGTGTTTTCTTAAAATACTAATGAGAAATTTTAATAAAAGTATATTACAAAATTTTCATTTAGACCCTAAAGATTCATATTAACTTGTACAAAAATGGCATTATATGACCCCTTTAACATTAACAGAGCTTTTAATCAGATCATGTCGACTGGAGAAACCCAGATGATTAAACAGAAACACAATTCAGGACAAGAAACATTTGTTCAGTGACTAATCGCACAAATAAGCTCTTTTCCTCGAAAGACCAAAGTTTGATCTAATAACGTTACACAAAAGCAGTCTTTAATCCATTAAGTCCTGTAATGAAAGCGGTGATTGTGCGGAATGATCGTGATCATGTGTGATCGTCCATTTACTCTGTGTCCGTGTCCCTAAAAACTCCAACCCTGTTCAATAAGCCCACACACCCACACACACGCATACACACGCGTACACACACACACACACACACACACACACAGACACGCGCGTACACACACACACGCGCACACGCACACACACACACAAAGAGCTTTAGAAGTGAAAAACGCCTGTTTCTATCCAAGCTCCACACATGCGTTCGTACTGAAGCTTTTCCAATATCTGGAGGAGCTTAAGAGCTTAAAAAGAACAGCGAGAATAAGAGATTTACTCTCCGCCGCTATTGTCACGGATTAAATGCTCGGCGGATCATCTTTATTCGCCTCAGATCAATCCAGACATCTATGATTCAGTATCGACCCATGATCACATGCAGAAAATACTTTTATATATATTTTAAAATGTATAATTCAAATAATAAATAAAATCGAAGTGCATTCTAGGAAGTCTGTAAAAACCGGCTCAATATAGAGAATTTGCTGTATTGATTTTTCACAGGTGTTTGACCCGTGCTTTGGGTTGTAGGGTTGAAGGAAATGTCGGGAAACTTAACAAAAAATGTACTATTTTCTGCCAGTACATTATTCGTTTTTCTAGTTTTTCTTACAGTGTGGAAGTAAATAAAAATAAAAAATGAAGTCATGAATGTGGGTTGTTTTTAATATCACTAGCTATCTTTACATCCAAGTTTAACTTACGTGCACAATTTTAATATGGCATAAAACATAAATAAAGCAGTGTTTCCTTGCCACATGTTCAAGATCATAAAATCATCACTTCCTGGCACAAAATATCAGTCTCAATCTTTCTCTTTTTCCCTCCATCATAAACGAGTGTGGAGCGTCAGAGAAACACAGTAAACGCTGTTGTGTTCTCTAGCGTGCGGATGCTGGTGTTCGTGTGTGTGAGACGCTTCTGGAGGGAATTAAACACAATCATTCTGATCACATACTTCCACTTTCAGAAACACCAAACCAACATTACAGATGCTGCGATGCCATTGGCCGCTGGTAACTCCGGTTATCCAATCACAGCTGACGCTGATGCAAAGTCACATGAGTTTATTGAGGGATTTATTCAGTAAATATGCTTCCATTGTAGTTTATGACTTCTTATCGGATAAAAAATGTATCCACTTCAATTCAACCGGACACTGTTTGTCCCACTTTGTTTCCTCCCATCTTGTCCATGAAGAATGAAGATTACTATTTGTTCTCAGTGGTTTCTGTCCCTAATCTGAGCGGGAACGGGGTCAGGCGTCCAGATTGGGCCCGTCAGTGATGACCTCTCGCTGGGTCACTTCAGTTGACAGATGGACGTCTACAGTCCAGATCTCAGTTAATTAGCTGATCAATAAGCTGCTTATGAGGTCATAATGAGAAACCACCAACGCACGTCATTTACACACACACACACACAGAGCATAATTTCTGCAGCCGAAACCATTCGCACTGAATCAAAGTGTGTGTACATTATCCTCTAGTGACTCGACAGATCAGTGTTGATTAATACTGGATAAATTAACCCTAACTATCCCTGACTAACACTGACTAACCCTGACTAACCCTGATTAACACTGACTAATCCTGACTAACCCTGACTGACCCTGATTAACACTGACTAACACTGACTAACCATGACTAACAGTGACTAACCATGACTAACAGTGACTAACAGTGACTAACAGTGACTAACACTGACTAACCCTGACTAACCCTGACTAACACTGACTAACCGTGACTAACAGTGACTAACAGTGACTAACAGTGACTAACACTGACTAACCCTGACTAACCCTGACTAACACTGACTAACCCTGACTAACACTGACTAACACTGACTAACAGTGACTAACACTGACTAACCCTGACTAACCCTGACTAACCCTGACTAACACTGACTAACACTGACTAACCCTGACTAACCCTGACTAACACTGACTAACCATGACTAACAC
>JAULUF010000087.1:770000-827500 GCA_031834385.1 Semotilus atromaculatus
ACCCTGGCTAACTTTACTCTACACGGCCCTCGCGTCTGATTGGTTGATTGGAATGTTGATCCAGAAACGAGTTGTTCTGGCTGTTATCACGTTCAGCGGCCGAGACAGTGTTGTTGATGCAGGAACTTAAAGAGTAGATAAGTCAAGGCAACAATTTTAATATTTTTACAGGTGGTTAAAAAAAAACCCATAAAATAATAACAAGCAAAATTAAGGGCACTATTGATGATAGCTTGTGCAAACCACTGTCATTAATGTTTTAAGGCTTCATCAAATGACAAATCTTGCATAAAGTTATTTAGGTACAATATCTGATACTTCTGAAATGGCCATCAATTAAAATGAATATAGCAGCTACTAATTCGATTTTTCACAATGTTTGTTAACAGGAGAATGTGTGTGTGTGTGTGTGTGTGAGAGAGAGAGAGAGAGAGAGAGAGAGAGAGAGAATGCAACAGTTAGTATAATCTCGCTCTCTGTCTTTGCGCTGCCGTCCAGTTTCTTAGGAGCAACAGTCGACACGCAAACCACACAACTAACACACTTATCAGGAGAGTGTGAGTGTGAGTGTGTGTATGTTTGTGTGTCACTGTCGCTGTGTTCCCCGTTCAGGGATCGTTGCGTGATCAGGACACACACGCGTTTGTGTGACACAGATAGCGCCAATCACAAACACACACCTTGTGTCATGAGTCTCTCTCTCTCTCACACACACACACACACACACACACACACACACACACACCTTTATTACTGAGGACGTTTCACAGTGAATGTAAATTAATGTACTCGCCTGCATCTGAACCGAACCCTCACACACACAAACCTGTTTGTCATGCATGACCGATCAAATACAAGCCCTACGAGTTTTCACGTTTTTAACAGGCCTATTCACTTAAATATTAAATACATTTATTCATATGAGATCTGATTACGCAATATTTCAATAAACAAAAACATACGAAAATATAAAGAGAGAGATCGACGTTCAGATCCGTACAAACAACGACCGTCAACAATAAGATGGGTTTTATTTTATTATTTGTATATTCATTTATAATGTAGCTACACTGTGCCTCGAAACAAATACCAGAGATTATGTTTATTTACACCACCAGTTCTGTCGTTCAGAAAAGAAGGACAAATCCTCTCAATTTTTCAAGCAACTTTGAAAGATGAAATAACGCGACTAGTTAATCGACCGACATTATCAGAATCTCACTGGAAACGCGTGCAAGATATTGTATTCTGCACCATAAAACGCAATTACACACGAAGGGATATCAAATGAATGTCAACTGACATCCTCAAGTGCAACAAAAAGTATAAATGTATACGATAATCAATCCAAACAAATAAACGCAGACATTTTGTCACCAAGTTCATAAAGCGTCTCTGCTTTTTTTTTTTTAAATGTTAGTGCTTATTTCTAGGAAAAAGTGGCTACCTTCTTATAGATCCCGGAAAACGTTCCTGGTTTGCCTAAAATCCAGTGTTCCTCATGCGAGCCGCGAGCGACACCGACGGCGCCGGTTCTTCACTTCAGATGATCGGGGGATCCGATGTTCCGGTTCTTCACTTCAGATGATCGGGGGATCCGATGTTCCGGTTCTTCACTTCAGATGATCGGGGGATCCGATGTTCCGGTTCTTTACTTCCGATGATCGGGAATCCGATGTTGCTGGTCCAGATCTGAGCCGCTTCTGAGCCGCACAGCTGATCGCTCCTCCTGATCGCGCGTCATCATCTTAGGTTGATGGCGCGTCATCAACAACAAAGGTTGTTACATCGTTTTCACAATGTTGACATTGAACCGCCGT
This sequence comes from Semotilus atromaculatus, assembly GCA_031834385.1. Taxonomy (NCBI): domain Eukaryota; kingdom Metazoa; phylum Chordata; class Actinopteri; order Cypriniformes; family Leuciscidae; genus Semotilus; species Semotilus atromaculatus. The sequence continues at coordinate 771,821 of JAULUF010000087.1, forward strand.
TCAGGTGCTTGAGGTTGTGCCGAGGGTGTCTGGACAACCACTGGACAACATGTACTCGTCACCGCTCTGAAGCACGAAAGATTGACTTTAATTTACCTCAGCTAAAGATACGGAATTATACAAACATAACCTACAACTTGTCTAATGTGACATTTATTTGAACATCTTCTGATCAGATATGACAAATATTTAACTTTATGTCAAAAGTTATAAGCCATAATGAAGCCAAATTGACTTTAATGGTGAGTAATTGATTTCAGCTCTCCTTCAACAGCGCGGATTGTTGCATGTTAATGTTGTTTCCTTTTTTTGGAAACGCACAGAGAAAACAAATGTTTCACCGCTCGCACACCTGTTTATTTTTCCTTTGATTTGTCGTCTCATTCGTTTCTTTGCTAGATGTTCTACAGTTAACGTTAGTCACTCCCATTTTTTTCTCTCACAAATGTATGACTTTTGGAAGTGCGATTTGATTACCATATGCAGTTTTAATAAAGTTGAATTATAACCTTCTACGTCATTTTTACTCTTCATAGTGTACACTTGCAGGTGTTGATTATAATTAATTTACTGTTAGGCCCATAAATAATAATAATAAGGATAAACAATATTTAAAAAGGGGGCTAAATGGGGGATATCTATATCTAAATAAATGGCCAGAACGCCTCAGTCGCTACTTTGGTTTGTACTGTCTAGACTATAAGAATTTATACATAATCTGATTAAGTCTGACATAAACAAACCGACCCCAAGAAATATAGAAACCATAAAGCGTGACAACTAGCCCCGTTCTGCACTGTAACTGTATTGTTGATCAATATATGTCCTTAAATGACTCTGAAACTGAGGACAAATGAAGAACTGAATCAAATGGATTTTATTATATAATCAGAGCGTTCCAGAACACATCTCATGAACTGCTGAAAGAGAGAGAGTGAGTGAGAGAGAGTGAGTGAGGGAGAGAGAGTGAGGGAGAGAGAGTGAGTGAGTGAGGGAGAGAGAGGGAGTGAGTGAGGGAGAGAGAGGGAGTGAGAGAGAGTGAGAGAGTGAGAGTGATGGAGAGTGAGTGAGAGAGAGATAGTGAGTGAGAGTGAGTGAGTGAGTGAGAGAGAGTGAGTGAGGGAGAGTGAGTGAGAGAGAGTGAGAGAGAGTGAGTGAGAGAGAGTGAGTGAGTGAGGGAGAGTGAGTGAGTGAGGGAGAGAGAGTGAGTGAGGGAGAGTGAGTGAGTGAGGGAGGGTGAGTGAGGGAGAGAGTGAGTGAGTGAGAGAGTGAGTGAGTGAGAGAGAGAGAGGAAGTGAGTGAGTGAGAGGGAGTGAGTGAGTGAGAGAGAGAGTGAGTGAGGGAGAGTGAGTGAGAGAGAGGGAGTGAGGGAGAGAGAGAGAGTGAATGAGAGAGAGTGAGTGAGTGTGTGAGGGAGAGTGAGTGAGTGAGTGAGGGAGAGTGAGTGAGGGAGAGAGAGTGGGTGAGAGAGTGAGTGAGTGAGAGAGAGGAAGTGAGTGAGTGAGAGGGAGTGAGTGAGTGAGAGAGAGGGAGTGAGAGAGTGAGTGAGGGAGAGTGAGTGAGAGAGAGAGGGAGTGAGGGAGAGAGAGTGAGTGAGTGAGGGAGAGAGAGTGAGTGAGGGAGAGTGAGTGAGTGAGAGAGTGACTGAGAGAGAGAGAGAGTGAGTGGGGGAGAGTGAGTGAGAGAGAGAGAGTAAGTGAGAGAGTGAGGGAGAGTGAGTGAGAGAGAGAGTGAGGGAGAGAGTGAGTGAGGGAGAGTGAGAGAGAGTGAGTGAGGGAGAGTGAGTGAGAGAGTGAGTGAGTGAGAGAGAGTGAGTGAGAGAGAGTGAGTGAGGGAGAGTGAGAGAGAGAGTGAGTGAGAGTGAGTGAGGGAGAGTGAGAGAGAGAGAGTGAGTGAGATAGTGAGTGAGAGAGAGTGAGGGAGAGAGAGTGAGTGAGTGTGTGAGGGAGAGTGAGTGAGGGAGAGAGAGTGAGTGAGTGAGAGAGTGAGTGAGTGAGAGAGAGGAAGTGAGTGAGTGAGAGGGAGTGAGTGAGTGAGTGAGAGAGAGGGAGTGAGAGAGTGAGTGAGGGAGAGTGAGTGAGAGAGAGGGAGTGAGGGAGAGAGAGTGAGTGAGTGAGGGAGAGAGAGTGAGTGAGGGAGAGTGAGTGAGTGAGAGAGTGACTGAGAGAGAGAGAGTGAGTGGGGGAGAGTGAGTGAGAGAGAGAGAGTAAGTGAGAGAGTGAGGGAGAGTGAGTGAGAGAGAGTGAGTGAGAGAGAGAGTGAGTGAGGGAGAGTGAGAGAGAGTGAGTGAGAGTGAGTGAGGGAGAGTGAGAGAGAGAGAGTGAGTGAGAGAGAGAGTGAGTGAGGGAGAGTGAGAGAGAGAGTGAGTGAGAGTGAGTGAGGGAGAGTGAGAGAGAGTGAGTGAGAGAGTGAGTGAGAGATAGTGAGGGAGAGTGAGTAAGTGAGAGAGTGAGTGAATGAGAGAGTGAGGGAGAGTGAGTGAGAGAGAGGGAGTGAGAGAGAGTGAGTGAGGGAGAGGGAGTGAGAGAGAGAGAGTGAGAGAGAGGGAGTGAGAGAGAGTGAGTGAGAGAGAGAGAGTGAGGGAGGGAGAGAGAGAGGGAGTGAGGGAGTGAGATTGATTTGATTTTTAAAAGAACAATTTTATTCCATACAATCAAATCCAAAAAACAATCATACACTATACACCTCAATTAAAAAAATAGAGAAAAAAATAGATCCCCTCCCATCACAGCACAGAAAATATTTTTATAACACCACTGTTTCTCAAAAGCTGTAATATCATTCATTAATTCATAATACTTAAAGTCAACAACAATTCTAGACTTAACATAGACTTTAAAAAGACACATAATCTCTTGGCCAAGTCTATTCTCTATTCTATTTTTCCTGATTATATAGATTACAAGCTTTGCTTGACCAATCACATAATTGATCATCTGCCATTTTACTCTTTGCGTTTGGCTATACCCTGCCCCCAAAATAAAGGCATTAGGCGAGAACTTCTCTCCAAATTTTGAAAACACTTGACTCAATAAAACAAAAAGCGATTTAAGCCTTACACGTTCTAAAAAACAATGAAACACTGTTTCCCTTAGACCACAAAACACACACTTATCATTAACACTTGGATTAATAACAGAAATAAATGCATTAACTGCCACAGAACAGTGTAAAATTCTCCATTGTAAATCTCCAGATTTCATAATCAATGGTGGTTTATAAAACACTCTCCAAAATGGTTTAGTTTTTTCACCCATCCCAAGCTTTTCCTTCCAGACTGTATCAACTCTCCCATTTAAAGCAACTCTATTAAAAACTTTTGCACAACACTGATAAAGAACTTTGCCCTCTACTATATCCAAATCCAAGTCCTTTAGCCCGTGAAGGTCTAGCAAATGACCTGACATATCCTTCAAGTCCGGAGTAATTCTAATTTTTGGAACAGGATCATCTTTATCAGGAACCTCCAAACCCATCACAAAATCCTTAAGTAGCGTGATTTCCTCATCCGTGAGCTTCCTCCTTCACTTTTCTACTATTGTTCCTGTGTGGCGAATTGACCTTTGCCCCAGGATCAGAGCTACTGCTGCAACATCACTTAAATCAGGACCAGCCACACTGACAATTTGCCTCAGCTTCACAGTTCCAGAGGCACACAGCTTCTGAGTGAGGCCTGGTACCTCATCTGTTACATCTAGACGAGCCCCTTTAACTAGGGGCTCCTCCAACAGCCAAAATAAAGAGTCTGACTTGTCCATTCTCTTGGGAGTGAAGAGTCCCCACATTTTAAAAAGTTCACAATAAAAGGGAGACATGTTATTCAGGTTCAACTTCCTGTAATCCATAAAAAAAGAGGCTAACATCAAGTCCAAGTCCCTCCACTCTTTGTAAGATGTCCTTGGTCAAGTTCCTCCACACCAAATCCTCTGGGCCTGTTAAAAATCTCTGAATAAATTGTAAACGAAATGTTGCCATTCTGCTTGGCAAATAGACCAAACCTGGTCCACCTTCACCTTTAGGAAGAAACAATACACTTTGTGGAATCCAGTGCAATCGGAGTGCCCATTAACCATGATTACGACATCATCAGCATAAGCTGAAACTTGAAATATATTACCGTTGTGCAAAGAAAACCCTTCAATTTTTGACCGTAATTTATTCAACAAAGGCTCAATAGCCAAATAATATAACATTCCCGATATAGCACAACCCTGTCTAATGCCCCTAAAAACCTTAAAAGGGGCACTCAAACCACCATTGATTTTCAAAACACTTTCAATGTCCTGGTACATAACGTTAATCATATTAATAAACTCCGATCCAAAATTAAAAGCATTTAAAGTTTTCCAAAGATATCTGTGCTCGACTCTATCAAATGCCTTTTCTTGATCGATAGAAACAAGACCCAAATCAGCACTAGAAAGATTGCAAATATTTAAAATATCCCGTATGAGGCAAACATTGTCAAAAATAGATCGCCCGGGAATACAATAAGTCTGGTCAATATGGATGACTTCCCACATCACCATTTTCAGCCTATTAGCCAGAGCTTTAGAGAATATTTTCAGGTCAGAGCATAGCAAGCTCACTGGTCTCCAGTTCTTTATATCTTGTAGGTTACCTTTTTTAGGTAACAAGGTAATCACTGCTCTTCTGCAGCTTAAAGGCAACAACCCCTCAAGCTCTCATTGAGAACAGCCACCAGGTCATTGCCCAAAACTGCCCAGAACTCTCTGTAAAACTCCACAGGGAGTCCATCCATGCCAGGGGCTTTACCCCCCTCCATCGCTGTCAGAGCAGTGAACAGCTCCTGCTCACACAGCGGCCGCTTCAGCTCCGCTTTTGAGCTCTCTGAAACACTGGGTAAACCTTCGTAGAAGTGAGCAGACAGATCATCATCCTCAACATACTCACTGCTGTACAGCCCAGTATAGAACCGTACGGCCCTCTTTCTTATTTCAGAGGGTTCTGTTAGCTCACGCCCATCTTCAGAACACAAACAGTGAATGCAACGACTCTGACCATTCTTTCTCTCAAGACTGAAAAAGAACTTAGATGGGGCATCCATTTGTGAAAGATTTAAAAAACGAGATCGAACCAATGCTCCATGCGCCCTAACTCCCAAAACGTTTAAAAGAAAAGATTTTTTGGATTTAAGAGTCTCCAAATATCTTTGTTCTTTGGTAGCATCAGCCAAATCCTGCAATTCAACTATTTCAGTTTCTAACTTTTTCATAGATAGGGTTATATCCCTGGTAACATTGAAAGTGTATTGTTTACAAAGCATCATTATTTTAACATTCCCAATATATCCCACCACTGACGCAGATCTTCAAACTAATTTTTTCTCATCTCTAAAATTGTTATCATTCAGCAAAGATGTGTTGAAATGCCAATATGCACTTCTGACCTTTATATTTGCTATAAATACTTGACATGTAACTAGACAATGATCCGAAAAACCTACTGAAGCAATTACACATTTTTTAACAATATTAAGATGATGTTTATAACAATAAAACCTATCAATTCTAGCCAGGAATATAACATTTCCCCTTGCATGTGCCCATGTATACTGTCTGACATCATCATTAACCCCCCGCCATATGTCACACAAACCGTGAGTCTCAACTAACTCGCATATCACACGAGCCGAAGCAGCATGTGGTTCTACGTGATTTCTGTCCAATACATAATTATCTGTGCAGTTAAAATCTCCCCCAAAAAACAAGTAATCATCAGAAATATAATCCTGCAAAATACTATTGACAGACATTGTTTAAAAAAAGTACTCTTTCAGCCCCAATAGTTGGAGCATATATATTAAAAAAAACTAAATTGAATCTTTCAAATTTTGCTTTCAACAGCATGAGTCTACCTGGTATTACATGTTTCAAATCATAAGAAATAGGCAGGAATTTTTTGGCAAAAAGTATAGCCACCCCTCCTCTGACTGAACTCATATGCGAAAGCACTACTTCCCCATCCCACTCCTTTTTCCAATCGATTTCATTTAGACTATCACTGTGCGTTCCTTGAACCATCATAACATCCAAGCTCTTTTGTCTTATTAACTCCTAAAAACCTGCTCTTTTCTTTATATCTCTTGCACCATTCAAATTGAGAGTACGTATCCTTATCGTACTCATTAAATAGTGTGTTATCAAGAGATACAAAGCAAACAATAACTTAGAATAACAAAATGACTTATGTCATTTCAAAACCATCCTCAATTTTTTGTTTTAATTTCAATTTAAACACAAATTTCTTCAACCTGAACATTTCTTGAACAGTGAAATGCTCTCACCCCTCATTGTCATTGCAACTGAATCTATAAATAGTTTACGATCAGGGAAAAACTCCTCAACCTGGACGTTTTTCATATTCTTTGTTTTCTGAAGGAATAATATTATTTTTCCAAATGTGTACACACCTTGATGATCATACTGTCCATTTCCGCTAGCTGTTGCCTCAACCTCAGAGTCCTCAACTGAGCTGCAATCAGTATCATCATTTCTGTTAGCTGAGTCTACAGTCACCTGACCAGTGCTCTTATGCTTTAACAGTCTCACTTCTACTACTTTCCACATGTATGCCTTCCTCAGCACTGGTCCCAGCAGAAGCAGCACTGGTCCCAGCAGAAGCAGCACTGGTCCCAGCAGAAGCAGCACTGGTCCCAGCAGAAGCAGCACTGGTCCCAGCAGAAGCAGCACTGGTCCCAGCAGAAACAGCACTGGTCCCAGCAGAAGCAGCACTGGTCCCAGCAGAAGCAGCACTGGTCCCAGCAGAAGCAGCACTGGTCCCAGCAGAAGCAGCACTGGTCCCAGCAGAAGCAGCACTGGTCCCAGCAGAAGCAGCACTGGTCCCAGCAGAAGCAGCACTGGTCCCAGCAGAAACATCACTGGTCCCAGCAGAAGCAGCACTGGTCCCAGCAGAAGCAGCACTGGTCCCAGCAGAAGCAGCACTGGTCCCAGCAGAAGCAGCACTGGACCCAGCAGAAGCAGTACTGGTCCCAGCAGAAGCAGTACTGGTCCCAGCAGAAGCAGCACTGGTCCCAGCAGAAGCAGCACTGGTCCCAGCAGAAGCAGCACTGGTCCCAGCAGAAGCAGCACTGGTCCCAGCCGAAACAGCACTGGTCCCAGCAGAAGCAGCACTGGTCCCAGCAGAAGCAGCACTGGTCCCAGCAGAAACAGCACTGGTCCCAGCAGAAGCAGCACTGGTCCCAGCAGAAACAGCACTGGTCCCAGCAGAAACAGCACTGGTCCCAGCAGAAACAGCACTGGTCCCAGCAGAAGCAGCACTGGTCCCAGCAGAAACAGCACTGGTCCCAGCAGGACTGGTCCCAGCAGAAACAGCACTGGTCCCAGCAGAAGCAGCACTGGTCCCAGCAGAAACAGCACTGGTCCCAGCAGGACTGGTCCCAGCAGAAGCAGCACTGGTCCCAGCAGAAGCAGCACTGGTCCCAGCAGAAGCAGCACTGGTCCCAGCAGAAGCAGCACTGGTCCCAGCAGAAACAGCACTGGTCCCAGCAGAAGCAGCACTGGTCCCAGCAGAAGCAGCACTGGTCCCAGCAGAAGCAGCACTAGTCCCAGCAGAAGCAGCACTGGTCCCAGCAGAAGCAGCACTGGTCCCAGCAGAGCACTGGTCCCAGCAGAAACAGCACTGGTCCCAGCAGAAGCAGCACTGGTCCCAGCAGAAACAGCACTGGTCCCAGCAGGACTGGTCCCAGCCGAAGCAGCACTGGTCCCAGCAGAAGCAGCACTGGTCCCAGCAGAAGCAGCACTGGTCCCAGCAGAAGCAGTACTGGTCCCAGCAGAAACAGCACTGGTCCCAGCAGAAGCAGCACTGGTCCCAGCAGAAGCAGCACTGGTCCCAGCAGAAACAGCACTGGTCCCAGCAGCACTGGTCCCAGCCGAAGCAGTACTGGTCCCAGCAGAAACAGCACTGGTCCCAGCAGAAGCAGCACTGGTCCCAGCAGAAGCAGCACTGGTCCCAGCAGAAACAGCACTGGTCCCAGCAGCACTGGTCCCAGCCGAAGCAGTACTGGTCCCAGCAGAAACAGCACTGGTCCCAGCAGAAGCAGCACTAGTCCCAGCAGAAACAGCACTGGTCCCAGCAGAACCAATCTCACCCATCCTCTCATTATCTACAGTTTCAGCATCATTAGCTTTCTCAGTACATGCACCTCTAATATGTCCCTCTTTTCCACATTTCATAATATCAGAGGTAACAAAAACCACATAATCAAAACCATCAACCTTAAATTTAAAAGCCACATTCAATTCATCTGCATCTTTCTTCAAAACCATATAAACCTGACGTCTAAAACAAACAACATGCTTAAGTAGCGGTGATTTACAGCCAAACGGGATCTTTTTCATTTGAGTTTCATTTGAGAGAGAGAGTGAGGGAGAGAGTGAGAGAGGGAGAGAGAGAGAGTGAGTGAGGGAGAGAGAGAGAGTGAGAGAGAGAGTGAGTGAGTGAGGGAGAGAGTGAGAGAGAGAGTGAGTGAGGGAGAGAGAGTGAGGGAGAGAGTGAGAGAGAGAGAGTGAGTGAGGAAGAGAGAGAGAGTGAGTGAGGGAGAGAGAGAGAGTGAGAGTGAGTGAGTGAGGGAGAGAGTGAGGGAGAGAGAGTGAGTGAGTGTGTGAGAGTGAGTGAGGGAGAGAGAGTGAGTGAGTGAGAGAGTGAGTGAGTGAGGGAGAGAGAGTGAGGGAGAGAGTGAGAGAGAGAGAGTGAGTGAGGGAGAGAGAGAGAGTGAGTGAGGGAGAGAGAGTGAGAGTGAGTGAGAGAGTGAGAGAGAGAGTGAGTGAGTGAGTGAGGGAGAGAGAGTGAGTGAGTGTGTGAGAGTGAGTAAGGGAGAGAGAGTGAGTGAGTGAGAGAGTGAGTGAGTGAGGGAGAGAGAGTGAGGGAGAGAGTGAGAGAGAGAGAGTGAGTGAGGGAGAGAGAGAGAGTGAGTGAGGGAGAGAGAGAGAGTGAGAGTGAGTGAGTGAGGGAGAGAGTGAGAGAGAGAGTGAGTGAGTGAGGGAGAGAGAGTGAGTGAGTGTGTGAGAGTGAGTGAGGGAGAGAGAGTGAGTGAGTGAGAGAGTGAGTGAGAGAGAGAGAGTGAGTGAGGGAGAGTGAGTGAGTGTGTGAGAGGGAGAGAGTGAGTGAGAGAGAGTGAGAGAGTGTGTGTGAGAGAGAGTGAGAGAGAGTGAGAGAGTGAGTGTGAGAGAGTGTGTGTGAGAGAGAGAGAGAGAGAGAGAGAGATTTATTTATCTCTTTATCCAGTTTATCCTGCATCTACATTAAAGTATGTTCCTGAGCGACTGGAAGTGAAGGACGTTCCTCTGATGAAGTCAGATTCAGATGCATTACAGCAGGGCAGAGAAAGCGATTTCTAATTCATAATTCACGCCTCAGTCTTGTTTAAACGCTGTGATTTAAAGCAGATGAAGCTCATCAGATCAGCAGGTTTAAAATAACCCACCGATGCTGTAATTATCCATCGCTCTTGAGCGCTCATGCAGGATGGCGAGAGACTGATTATCGCTAACAGAAGAAACACACACACACACACACACACACACACACACACACACACACGCACACACACACAGACACACCCAGACACACACACGCACACACACACACACGCACGCACGCACACTCACACACGCACACACACACACACACGCACGCACACGCACACACAAGCACGCACACACACACATACATGCACACACACACACACGCACGCACGCACACACGCACAGGCTCACACACACACACACACACACACACACACAAGCACAAGGACCAGCCCCACTTCAGCAAGAAAACACTTGTGTTCATGACCGTGATTCTCCAGAGCATTAAACTAAATCTGAACAGCATGACATAAAACTGTTGCATGTTTATAACGTTTTTTTTTTTTTTTGACATCTCTCGTCATTTACGACCTTCACACTTCATGTGCTGTTCTGTTTAATCATTGAAGGGACAGTCATTAGTTGATGAATGATTATCATTATTATATTCTGCGTCTGAACACAACAGAACAATGAAAGTCTGAAATGAAACGTTCACACATGTTGAGAAGAGCGTCTGGAAGATTCTGATAAGAAACCACATCAACTGAAGAAACACTCATCACCCTGACTGACTCCTTTATAGCCTTTTTACATTTGACTTCCAGAGCCAAGCGTGCCTGTTGAAGAACCTCAATATGAAATCTCTGATATGATTCCAGAATCTCTTTCTGAATTGCTAAAACACTAAAACTCATTATTCACAGAGATCATCCTTGATCATTCCGTCTTTACAGGAAATTAAATGTGTCTCTAAACATTTGGTGGTTGAGGAGTTTCCCCCCTTCATTGTAAAACGATTTGAGGTCCCACATAAAGCGCTATATAAATGTAACAAATTATTATTATTATTATTTGGCAATGAATCAATAGCCGAAACCAATCTGTCAAATAAATCACTCTTTCTGTAAAACATTGAACAAGGAGGAAGAGTGTGTGTGTGAGAGTGAGAGGACGAAGAGTGTGTGTGTGAGACGAGGAAGAGTGTGTGTGTGTGAGAGGAGGAAGAATGTGTGTGAGAGGAGGAAGAGTGTGTGAAGAGTGTGTGTGAGAGGAGGAAGAGTGTGTGTGAAAGGAAGAAGAGTGTGTGAAGAGTGTGTGTGAGAGGAGGAAGAGTGTGTGTGAGAGGAAGAGTGTGTGTAAGAGGAGGAAGAGTGTGTGTGAGAGGAGGAAGAGTGTGTGTGAGAGGAAGAGTGTGTGTAAGAGGAGGAAGAGTGTGTGTGAGATGTGGAGAAGCTGAAGCAGAATCTCTCTCTCACTGACAGTGATTCTGCAGATGCTCTTATGAGTGTACTGTACTTTACTCTACTTTACTCTACTGTACTTTATGGTACTTTACTGTACTGTACTTTATTGTACTATACTTTACTATACTGCACTATACTTTACTTTACAGTACTCTACTGTACTTTACTATACTTTACTGTACTCTACTTTACTGTACCGTACTTTACTCTACTTTATGGTACTGTACTGTACTTTACGGTAATCTACTGTACTTTACGCCACTCTACTTTACGGTACACTGTACTTTACTGTACTGTACTCTACTTTACTGTACTTTAGTGTACTGTACATTACTTTACAGTACTGTACTGTACTTTACGCTACTTTACTGTACTGTACTTTACAGTACTGTACTTGATGGTACTTTACGGTACTATACTGTACTGTCGCATGCTTTTTATTTAGAGTTTTTACTGTAAGTGTTTTGGCTGCAGTTGGGTCACTGTTTTCTCACAGTATTCAAGAGCTGAATACACAGACATTCAATACTATACAATATTCAGCACAACACTGGCAGTGCATACAGTAATTCACCTTATACTGTACGTTGTCATTACTATAATTTATTACATAATTGCAACATTTGTTTACTTTGTTACAATATACTTTTTTCTGTAACTGCATGCTTTGAATTCTGTGTTCTCCATTTTTCTCTTTAGTGTCTAACGAATGAACTCCAGTGTTTATAATATTGACTGATGTGTGTGTGATCTTTGATTATGAACAGATACAATGGTTTTGCCAGAAGAGTCAGATCTTCTCTGAATGGAGTTTGAAGATTTGGTTTTGTGTTTAAGGTTTTGAGAAAGTGGGTGATGGTTTCGAGAAATGTGTTTTAGCAATTCAGAAAAACTGTACATTGAATTATTAAAATTAAATCCATCAAATGATCCCATGACGGAACCCTTAATGTTCCACATATATATGTTTTCTGTTCATGTTTAAGTTTTAGTTTATAGTTCCAAGTCAAGTCTTTGTTGTGAATTATCAATAAACATGTGTTCTGTAAGCTTGCCTACAGTATCAGAGCTCATCAATAATTATCAATAACTGGAGTTTATGTAAGCTGTTGTAAACATCACATAACTCCACACCTTCAACTAATTGACTGTTGTCAAGATAAATTTACAGAGAGAGGAGAGAGAGAGAGAGAGAGAGAGAGAGAGATTCACATCATTAGTATAAATGCTGCCTATTTATACATAAAAAATGTAAATCTACTTCAAGAGTTCCATGTAAACAAAAACGAGTGAGTGAAGTTACTCATGTCTCACCGATAGATTTTCTCTCCTGTGTAATCCAACACACACGCACACACGCGCACACACGCACGCACACACAGACACACACACACACACACACACACACGGGTTATGAATGATGTCCCACTTATATCAGATCCCTGACTGTACTTTAATATTGTATCCTTAATGGACGTGTTTTTTTATTTATTGTTGCTGCTGTGCCTTAAAAGCATGAAATCAAAATGTTATTATCACTTTATCATTCTCAGAAACTGTTTGACAGCTTCACAATGACCAAACCGCATTACTCTCAAAGCTAGGGTTGATTTTGTGTTGTGAAGTTAAATATCGATGCCAGTAGCAGGCGCTGGGACGTCCCGTTCATCAGCACAGGCTCGTGAAGCTCAGGTTACTGCAGGAATGCCTGTCACTGTCCTTACAGGCACACACACCTGTGCCGTCAGGCACACCTGTGAAGAACAGGGCACATTTCTCAGAGTTATGAACAAACATTCTTCCAGGAACTCTATAGGTTTGTTCAGAGTAATCTGGTCTTTAACAATGTTCTCAAAACCTGAACATGGACGTTTGCTTAACATTTTTAAAATGTTGCTACTTGTTTCAGAATGTTCAGAGAACATTTTAAAAAAACAAAAAAAACATTTCCTTAATGTTTTTTTCTAACGTGCGCATAATATTTTTTTTAAAGCAATTAAACAACTGGATGTTCAGTGAACATTCAGATTTTTTTCCCCCATGTTTGCAAAATGATAAAATGGAACGTTCTCTTAATGTTTTCTCCAACATTTGCATAACCAAAAAAAAAAAAAACACATTTAAAAAATAAGCATATTTTGAAAGTTTAGGGAACATTCAGAAATAACATTTTCATAACTTAATGGGAAAATGTTCCATGTGTGTGTTTAGGCAGACTTACATGACTTGTTCTGCTGAACATGAGGATCCGAGTGTAATGATCCACCGAGGGCAAGTTGTCCAAATGCAGTTTATTTCCCAACTACACAAAACAAAAACATGGCGTGGCATGAAGCATGAAAGTAAAAACAAGACCATGACATGACGCTTACCGACAGAGGTAAGACACATGGCAAACACGAAGGGCTTAAATACACACAAGACTAATGACAAGAGAATGAAACAATGTGAACAATGAAACAATGAACAAATGACAACTTGGCCCGAGACGAACTCTCTAGCCTGGCGGCGGCCATCTTGGCCCAAAACGAACTCTCTAGCGTGGCGGCGGCCATCTTGGCCCGAGACTAAAGGCCCGTTCACACCAAGCACGATAACTATAAAGATAACGATAAAGATAACTATATATGCGTCCACACCAACGACTGATAACGGTCTATTCTAAGCACGCGCGCGCCCGCGCTGCGTTTTCAAAGTAGACCTTTAAATTAGAATGGATTCTGATTGGCTGTCAGTGTTTTATCGTTCGACAGCTGGAAAAAAATCGTTCTGAAAGTGATCCCAACGATATCGTTCCTCATATCTTTATCGTTATAGTTGTGGTGTGAACTCTGTTATTCTTTAATATGGAGAATGATTTTTAGAATTATATCTTTATCGTTATCTTTATAGTTATCGTGCTTGGTGTGAACGGGCCTTAACTCTCTAGCATGGGGGCGGCCATCTTGGCTCGAAACGAACTCTCTAGCGTGGCGGCGGCCATCTTGGCCCGAGACGAACTCTCTAGCGTGGCGGCGGCCATCTTGGCCCGAGACTAACTCTCTAGCCTGGCGGCGGCCATCTTGGCCCGAGACTAACTCTCTAGCCTGGCGGCGGCCATCTTGGCCCGAGACTAACTCTCTAGCATGGGGGCGGCCATCTTGGCTCGAAACGAACTCTCTAGCGTGGCGGCGGCCATCTTGGCCCGAGACTAACTCTCTAGCCTGGCGGCGGCCATCTTGGCCCGAGACAAACTCTCTAGCGTGGCGGCGGCCATCTTGGCCCGAGACGAACTCTCTAGCCTGGCGGCGGCCATCTTGGCCCGAGACGAACTCTCTAGCGTGGGGTTCACTCACTGGCAGAAAGCACACGGTACACCGAGCCGCTGTTTCCTAGGGCGACAAAAATGTTGGGGGCGCGGGCGTCCTCTAGTGTCGCCCTTGGCTACTTCCCATTAATCATAGAATTAGAATGACAAGCGAAATAAAACATATTTATTAAACATGATCATAAGGCGCCCCCTCAGTTATGCGTTTAATTACTAGTCAACTTGATTATTAGATTGAATTGATGATTATTGTCGATCATTTCCTAACGGGGGAGGGGGGAGTTGCGTTACAATCTATGGTTACGTTACGTTAGGCAAGTGCTGGCGCGTTGAGCGAAAAGGAAGCGGTCTAAACTCTCTGGTGCACAGCGAAGAAAAGGGAAAAAGGTACAAGATAAAAAGAAAGCCCAGTATAGAGGTAAGTCTTCTCATCTCAGCCATTAAGGTGTCGAACGAAATTAATGTACTTAGTAGCCTACAGCACAGGCATGTAACTTTACTGGCCATCGGGACTACCGGGAGTTTTTGGGCCGATACATCTCATACTTTTATTTATTTTTGTCTTAACGGCCCATATAACTCGTACATCGGCGGCCCATTCGTTTTGTTTTGTTTAATTGGCGGCGCTGGGTTACTTCTAAGTATATAACTTACTTTCAAGTGTACAAAACTTATTATGAAAGTTTCCTTTATTTTTCATTTCATTTGTTTTACAATAGGCTATATGGCTATTACTGACTGTCATGGGATTAATATTATAACTAGTATTATGTAGTAGTGTAATGTAGACAGACACTGTAACTAAAAGAGCTTTTTTCAATTTGCACACACTGAATATGGGTTGGAGCTTTTAATTTTGAACTCTCAAAGTGCACTAGATTGATTAATTTAACATAAAAATGCACAAAATGTTCTTACCCCCCTTAGCCTTGCAGCAGCCTAATAGATTGATTTAGTATATTAGTAGTGGTGGTAGTAATTGTAACTTATCTACTACAAGTTACATGGTCATGATGTATTTACAATGCAACTATGTAGGATGATAGAAATATCCTTGAACATTCTTTGTAGCATTTGTATTTATTACAGTTGATCCTTCAAGTTATAATTAGCTTGTTGAAGTTTTGTAGTGACTATAAGAGCATTTTTGTTTAGTTTAATAAATACTTATAATTTTTTGTAAAGTTTTACTTTAAAAACGCTCTCCGTCCACACTAGTATTTTCAGGCGTTTTCCGACGTTTCAGTGTGGATGAGAAACTTCTAAATTCACCGTACTGCGCATGCGTGATACCTCACAAAAGCTTACTGAGATGATACAGATGGAAAAATAAATAATAAAGTTATCGCGCAATTCTTCTAACAGGATAATTTTTTTTATCAAAATATCTCCCCATTCACTGATGCGTCCAGGTCGCACTCGGTCACCATATGTTGGTCTAAAACGCGACTGCTCTCCAGTATCGCCGCAGGACAGCACACGTGAGTACATGTTCTGTCATCTTTGCAGTAGGCTACTGTGATATGAAGAGTGTGCAAACTGCAAAGTAACATATTTGAGCAACAGTGTAAAAGTGAATCGCACATAATTAACAGGCACAATACCGGTAAACATGAATATCTATTGGTACAACATGGATCACATGACTAACCTTACGTCATCGGTTTCATATACGTCTGGATTCACAGTCCACACTACAACGCGAAAACGGCGTTTTCAAATATATCCGCTTAGGAGAGCGTTTTCCAAAAGCTACGTTTTTGTTCACTTAAAATGCCGTCTCAGTGTGGACGGAAGGCCAAAACGGAGAGAAAAATATACGTTTTCAAACGAAAACGTATTAGTGTGGACATGGCCACAGTCAGACTACACTCTCGTCCCTGCAAACCAGACGCCAACCATGGCCTGATCATCCCGACTGACACATCTGGTTTTGGGTTTATTTAGGTTACAGAGATATACTTTCCACATTTAAATAGTTATGTTTAGTCACTATTTTGTTCAATAAATCACTCTTGATCATTTATGCTGCCTCGTTCCCTCTTTTGCCATGACCCTTGAGCCAGGTTTGGACAATGGTGACCAAATCCAGAACAGGTTTAGGAGGACGTGGAATGATCATTTGTGGCGAACGGTCACTTTAATATTTCAGGCTCAAATATCTAATCCCTCAAGCTGAATCTGTCTTCACTTCTCTCGTCGGAACATTGCACATTCATTTATTTTCTAAATATAGGGCCTAATGAATATTTCACAGATATTCCATGCATATGAGCTCATAATAAACACATTCATAATAATTCAATGCATGAGAAAATTCTCAGATTCCCAGCGGAGAAACGCACTGCTTCGGTCGACATGAAGTAAAACGGTTAATTTTTTTAATAAAAGGCTTTCCGAAGTCTCGTTTTATGGCTTGTTAGTTCTGGAACGTTTCCTGCTTCTTTTCAGCTTGTGTTAATTCAGATTTAAAACACTAACCCTTCAGCAAACGAGTAGCAGGAGCAAATACTGCAGTTTAGTGAGAGATGAACAAGCTGTTCCCTCAGCTCTCTCTCTCTCTCTCTCTCGCCCTTGAGTGTCTGTCACTATGGATGAGTGTCTTCAGGGCCGGTGAAACGAGGCTGTTTTTGACTGCATGTGTTCATGGATCTGAGGCTTTAGAGTTCCTCATGAAACCTGCCAGAGACACTGCAAACTGTCGAGTCAGCTTTATTTATACAGCGTTTTTTACAGCAGTGAGTGTTTCAGAGCAGCTTTACAGAGATAACAGGAAAATAATGCAAACAACGTTTGTTTCTGTTTTTTATTAATTTAATAATTTAATATAGGCATACTATTAATCTTAGTATTTCATCTCATTTTACATCTAAAACATCTAAAGATTTGACATAATTCTGCTTCTCAAGTCTTGATTTAAGGATGTTAAGAAAGGTTTTACTGAACAACAAGATGAACAACAACAAAAACAATTCAGTCGTTGGTTTTATGAATTTGCTATATACATGGTGAATGTGTGATATATTTGATCCAAACAGGACTTATAGGATGCGATTCTTCTTAATGAAAACTTGTATAAATGCAAAACTGCATCCATTAGTGTAATAAAGATGATAAAAAAACAATAGCTAAAAGGAACAATATGTGAAATTAAAAGATAATTACCTCAAATGATAAAAAAGAAAGAAATATAAATTACTGAAATGAGCAAAAACAAAAGAACAAATATTTTAGTCTCTGAAAAAAGTTACAATTGACGTATTATTCTGCTTCAGGCTATAGAGGCTCTACACATTAGTAAGATTATCGAGATTCATAGAAAACACTTTACAAGAGTGACCCCTGCTGTAAAACACAGGGTTAGCCTAACCCTAACCACAGAGAGATCTTTCAGAGACTCGCGGAGCAATAACATCAGGGCCTACTTAATATTAATTAGATCACATGACTATAGGCTCCGTGCAGCTCAAGCAACAACATCAAACATTTAAATTCATGAGCTTAAGCCTCCTAAACTCACTTCCAGTGACGTGCTGTAAATGCAGTATCATCGCGCACACACACACACACGCACACACACACACGCGTGCGCGGACACACACACACACACACACACACACGCGAACACACACACAAATGACGACACGCATCATTATGTCCCATTAATGTAGCATTAGATCACGTCACAACCAGCGGCAGCTGAGCAGAACGGGATCTGATGGTGTCACGTGTTAGAGATAGAGAGACTGATGTTTGACATCTGGTGGGGTGCATCTTTAGAGCATTGGGTTTAGAGCGTTGAGTTTAGAGCATTGGGTTTAGAGCATTGGGTTTAGAGCGTTGAGTTTAGAGCATTGAGTTTAGAGCATTGGGTTTAGAGCATTGGGTTTAGAGCATTGGGTTTAGAGCATTGAGTTTAGAGCGTTGAGTTTAGAGCATTGAGTTTAGAGCATTGGGTTTAGAGCGTTGGGTTTAGAGCATTGAGTTTAGAGCATTGGGTTTAGAGCATTGGGTTTAGAGCGTTGAGTTAAGAGCATTGAGTTTAGAGCATTGAGTTTAGAGCATTGGGTTTAGAGCATTGAGTTTAGAGCGTTGAGTTTAGAGCATTGGGTTTAGAGCATTGGGTTTAGAGCATTGGGTTTAGAGCGTTGAGTTTAGAGCGTTGAGTTTAGAGCATTGAGTTTAGAGCATTGGGTTTAGAGCATTGAGTTTAGAGCATTGGGTTTAGAGCATTGGGTTTAGAGCGTTGAGTTAAGAGCATTGAGTTTAGAGCATTGAGTTTAGAGCATTGAGTTTAGAGCATTGGGTTTAGAGCATTGGGTTTAGAACGTTGAGTTAAGAGCATTGAGTTTAGAGCATTGAGTTTAGAGCATTGGGTTTAGAGCATTGAGTTTAGAGCATTGGGTTTAGAGCATTGGGTTTAGAGCATTGGGTTTAGAACGTTGAGTTAAGAGCATTGAGTTTAGAGCATTGAGTTTAGAGCATTGGGTTTAGAGCATTGAGTTTAGAGCATTGAGTTTAGAGCGTTGAGTTTAGAGCATTGGGTTTAGAGCATTGGGTTTAGAGCATTGGGTTTAGAGCATTGAGTTTAGAGCGTTGAGTTTAGAGCATTGAGTTTAGAGCATTGGGTTTAGAGCATTGAGTTTAGAGCATTGGGTTTAGAGCATTGGGTTTAGAGCGTTGAGTTAAGAGCATTGAGTTTAGAGCATTGAGTTTAGAGCATTGAGTTTAGAGCATTGGGTTTAGAGCATTGGGTTTAGAACGTTGAGTTAAGAGCATTGAGTTTAGAGCATTGAGTTTAGAGCATTGAGTTTAGAGCATTGAGTTTAGAGCATTGGGTTTAGAGCATTGGGTTTAGAGCATTGGGTTTAGAACGTTGAGTTAAGAGCATTGAGTTTAGAGCATTGAGTTTAGAGCATTGGGTTTAGAGCATTGAGTTTAGAGCATTGAGTTTAGAGCGTTGAGTTTAGAGCGTTGAGTTTAGAACGTTGAGTTTAGAGCATTGGGTTTAGAGCATTGGGTTTAGAGCATTGGGTTTAGAGCATTGAGTTTAGAGCATTGAGTTTAGAGCATTGGGTTTAGAGCATTGAGTTTAGAGCATTGAGTTTAGAGCATTGAGTTTAGAGCATTGAGTTTAGAGCATTGAGTTTAGAGCATTGGGTTTAGCATTGGGTTTAGAGCATTGAGTTTAGAGCATTGGGTTTAGAGCATTGGGTTTAGAGCATTGGGTTTAGAGCATTGAGTTTAGAGCATTGAGTTTAGAGCATTGGGTTTAGAGCATTGAGTTTAGAGCATTGGGTTTAGAGCATTGAGTTTAGAGCATTGAGTTTAGAGCATTGGGTTTAGAGCATTGAGTTTAGAGCATTGGGTTTAGAGCATTGAGTTTAGAGCATTGAGTTTAGAGCATTGGGTTTAGAGCATTGAGTTTAGAGCATTGAGTTTAGAGCATTGAGTTTAGAACATTGAGTTTAGAGCATTGAGTTTAGAGCATTGAGTTTAGAGCATTGGGTTTAGAGCATTGAGTTTAGAGCATTGGGTTTAGAGCATTGAGTTTAGAGCATTGAGTTTAGAGCATTGGGTTTAGAGCATTGGGTTTAGAGCATTGGGTTTAGAGCATTGAGTTTAGAGCATTGGGTTTAGAGCATTGGGTTTAGAGCATTGGGTTTAGAGCATTGAGTTTAGAGCATTGGGTTTAGAACGTTGGGTTTAGAGCGTTGGGTTTAGAGCGTTGGGTTTAGAGCGTTGGGTTTAGAGCGTTGGGTTTAGAGCATTGAGTTTAGAGCATTGAGTTTAGAGCATTGAGTTTAGAGCATTGGGTTTAGAGCATTGGGTTTAGAACGTTGAGTTAAGAGCATTGAGTAGAGCATTGAGTTTAGAGCATTGAGTTTAGAGCATTGAGTTTAGAGCATTGAGTTTAGAGCATTGAGTTTAGAGCATTGGGTTTAGAGCATTGGGTTTAGAGCATTGAGTTTAGAGCATTGAGTTTAGAGCATTGGATTTAGAGCATTGAGTTTAGAGCGTTGGGTTTAGAACATTGACTTTAGAACATTGAGTTTAGAGCATTGAGTTTAGAGCATTGGGTTTAGAGCATTGAGTTTAGAGCATTGAGTTTAGAGCATTGGGTTTAGAGCATTGGGTTTAGAGCATTGAGTTTAGAGCATTGAGTTTAGAGCATTGAGTTTAGAGCATTGGGTTTAGAGCATTGGGTTTAGAGCATTGGGTTTAGAGCATTGAGTTTAGAGCATTGGGTTTAGAGCATTGAGTTTAGAGCATTGAGTTTAGAGCATTGGGTTTAGAGCATTGGGTTTAGAGCGTTGAGTTTAGAGCATTGAGTTTAGAGCATTGGGTTTAGAGCATTGAGTTTAGAGCATTGGGTTTAGAGCATTGAGTTTAGAGCATTGAGTTTAGAGCATTGGGTTTAGAGCATTGAGTTTAGAGCATTGGGTTTAGAGCATTGGGTTTAGAGCATTGAGTTTAGAGCATTGGGTTTAGAGCATTGAGTTTAGAGCATTGAGTTTAGAGCATTGGGTTTAGAGCATTGGGTTTAGAGCGTTGAGTTTAGAGCATTGAGTTTAGAGCATTGAGTTTAGAGCATTGAGTTTAGAGCATTGAGTTTAGAGCATTGGGTTTAGAGCATTGAGTTTAGAGCATTGGGTTTAGAGCATTGAGTTTAGAGCATTGAGTTTAGAGCATTGGGTTTAGAGCATTGGGTTTAGAGCGTTGGGTTTAGAGCATTGGGTTTAGAGCGTTGAGTTTAGAGCATTGAGTTTAGAGCATTGGGTTTAGAGCATTGGGTTTAGAGCATTGGGTTTAGAGCATTGGGTTTAGAGCGTTGGGTTTAGAGCATTGGGTTTAGAGCGTTGAGTTTAGAGCATTGAGTTTAGAGCATTGAGTTTAGAGCATTGGGTTTAGAGCATTGAGTTTAGAGCATTGAGTTTAGAGCATTGGGTTTAGAGCATTGAGTTTAGAGCATTGGGTTTAGAGCATTGAGTTTAGAGCATTGAGTTTAGAGCATTGGGTTTAGAGCATTGGGTTTAGAGCGTTGAGTTTAGAGCATTGAGTTTAGAGCATTGGGTTTAGAGCATTGAGTTTAGAGCATTGGGTTTAGAGCATTGGGTTTAGAGCGTTGAGTTTAGAGCATTGAGTTTAGAGCGTTGGGTTTAGAGCATTGGGTTTAGAGCGTTGAGTTTAGAGCATTGAGTTTAGAGCATTGAGTTTAGAGCATTGGGTTTAGAGCATTGGGTTTAGAGCGTTGGGTTTAGAGCGTTGAGTTTAGAGCATTGAGTTTAGAGCATTGAGTTTAGAGCATTGGGTTTAGAGCATTGGGTTTAGAGCGTTGAGTTTAGAGCATTGAGTTTAGAGCATTGAGTTTAGAGCATTGGGTTTAGAGCATTGAGTTTAGAGCATTGAGTTTAGAGCATTGGGTTTAGAGCATTGAGTTTAGAGCATTGGGTTTAGAGCATTGAGTTTAGAGCATTGAGTTTAGAGCATTGGGTTTAGAGCATTGGGTTTAGAGCGTTGAGTTTAGAGCATTGAGTTTAGAGCATTGGGTTTAGAGCATTGAGTTTAGAGCATTGGGTTTAGAGCATTGAGTTTAGAGCATTGAGTTTAGAGCATTGGGTTTAGAGCATTGAGTTTAGAGCATTGGGTTTAGAGCATTGGGTTTAGAGCATTGAGTTTAGAGCATTGAGTTTAGAGCATTGGTTTAGAGCATTGAGTTTAGAGCATTGGGTTTAGAGCATTGAGTTTAGAGCATTGAGTTTAGAGCATTGGGTTTAGAGCATTGGGTTTAGAGCATTGGGTTTAGAGCATTGGGTTTAGAGCATTGGGTTTAGAGCATTGAGTTTAGAGCATTGAGTTTAGAGCATTGGGTTTAGAGCATTGAGTTTAGAGCATTGGGTTTAGAGCATTGAGTTTAGAGCATTGAGTTTAGAGCATTGGGTTTAGAGCATTGAGTTTAGAGCATTGAGTTTAGAGCATTGAGTTTAGAGCATTGGGTTTAGAGCATTGGGTTTAGAGCATTGAGTTTAGAGCATTGAGTTTAGAGCATTGGGTTTAGAGCATTGGGTTTAGAGCATTGAGTTTAGAGCATTGGGTTTAGAGCATTGGGTTTAGAGCATTGAGTTTAGAGCATTGAGTTTAGAGCATTGGGTTTAGAGCATTGGGTTTAGAGCATTGAGTTTAGAGCATTGGGTTTAGAGCATTGAGTTTAGAGCATTGGGTTTAGAGCATTGGGTTTAGAGCATTGAGTTTAGAGCATTGAGTTTAGAGCATTGGGTTTAGAGCATTGAGTTTAGAGCATTGGGTTTAGAGCGTTGGGTTTAGAACGTTGGGTTTAGAGCGTTGGGTTTAGAGCGTTGGGTTTAGAGCGTTGGGTTTAGAGCGTTGGGTTTAGAGCGTTGGGTTTAGAACATTGACTTTAGAACATTGAGTTTAGAGCATTGGGATAGATAGTGTTGTGGTTTCAATCTTTTCGGGTCAATGATTTCTCAGGGATCCATGATAACAGAAAATAATTAGACTTTATTCAATCGAACAAAGCCGAGAGCCTCTTGCCAGAGACCACTCTCGAGCTCTGCTCAGCTCCACACATATATGCCTTCAACCTTTCCAAAAAAGGTCATACATACATATAGATATTTTGAGAAATACTTTTGTACCATGTGACATACTGAAATAACACTCTCTGTTGTCTCTGCCTTCTCCTCTTCCAAAGTCACTCCAGCATTTTAGGCCTTGCAGGCTTTCAAAGTCACCCCAAAGACACAGAGAAATAATGGTGTCTAAATTATAGCTAAATTACTTAATTTCCAGATAGATAGATAGATAGATAGATGCCTTTATTCATCCCCACAGGGGAAATTCAGATGTCCATCAGCATATAATGTGTGTTGTCTACCAACAAGCATTCTCACTGCAATACATTCATAAAAACGCATATGATATCGGTTAATAATAAATAAATAAAAGTCACAAAACAAGCTACTATCATTAGTAGTAAATCAATTAATCATGCACTTCAAACAGATCCATTGTGCAGTCTAACCCCTAAAATCCACTGGATTCGTCTACGGCGCGGAACGTCAGCGTCGCGGATGCCGGAGCTAATCGCGGCCATTATAGTCAATGCTCTAAAGTCCACCAGCTGCGGACGCAGCGCGTCTCAGAAGCGTCCCAGAAGCGTCTCTCCGTGCCGCTCCGCAGAGAATAGGTAGCAGGTCTATTTTCGCCGCTTGCCGCGTCAAGCAGCACAGAGCACATCGTACCGGGCAGGAAGTCAGACACAGAACGGCATAGAGGATCCGGTCGATTTTCCGCTGCTGAAACGCGTCTGAGACGCTTCCAGTGGACTCTATCTTTATATCCTAGGTCCAGAAAGTTTTTTTCAACTAAGTTTTTTGATTTTTTTTTCCCATGTAATTGTTAAGAGCATAAGAAACAAATGGGGGAAAAAAATATATTTTATTCATATGTTATGCTATGACCTCTGTAGTGGACACCAGGACTCGATTGTTTAAAAAATAAAATGACATGAAATTATATGTAGGCTATAGGCAAAAATAATGGGATTTACAAAAAAAAACATTTATATCTGAATTTATGTCAAAACCTAGACTTTCAAACATCAACAATATGTATTCGTGTACAAAATGACATATAAACATCTTTTCCTATTCTATTTTCCCTGGAAACGCTTCCAACACGCTTGCGTGTCGCGTGAAAAATAGTGTCGGTTCAGTTTCTAGCAGGCACGCGTTTTCCGCGCCTCAAGCCTCTACGCGTCCGCGCGAGTGCGAGTCTCCGCTGGCTGCGCGCGCACCTCTCCAAACGGACGAGGAGTTTACCCCGGATTTCCACCAACTGCGGAACGGCTGCGGATCCGCTCCGCTGCGTGTCGGATCCGTGCTCCGCCGTCCTTCAATACCTACCAGATCCGGATTTGTTGCGGATTTGGCTGCGGCCATGACTGACAGCTGAAGTCACGAGGACACACGATATCTCCCAAATTTACGTATGATGATGTTTCTAAACAGAACCACAAAACCAGCAAGTTTTTTTCCATCCAGAGGAGTAGAGGAGAAACTCTGTGCTGACCTGCTGATCTCCCTTTTTTTAGTATGGTGATTCTACCATAAATATTTATAATTATATAATCAACTTATAAAATACGAAATGTTTATTTTGGGTTCCTTTTTTAATGTATTGGGAAAGTATAGGCTGTGTAAATAAAGTTAACTATTGTTCTGGTTTGAAAAGGAAAAAGTATATAAAACAAAATCTCCGCCCATTATGACGTTTTCAAGGTGTAGTGAAGGGAAATACGATCCGCCGTAAGCACGGAGTATAGCCTATTATTTAGAAAATTACCGGATGTTTTATTTTGTTTCTGTGCTCGACTTCCTGCGGCACTCTCCGGCATCCGGCAAAAATAGAAACTCTGCGTATCTGCTCCGGAGGGCTGCGGTCGCCAGCGCTGGGACGGAGTCGGACAACCCGTTCCGCAGTCAGTGAAAATACACACTTTAATGGAAACCTATAGACCTTATGTAGCCCCGCCCCTTTTCAGCGCTGCGCTCGTTGTCTTTTGACTTCCGGTCTGTATTTTCACAACGATCTTTCATAGATGAATGGACGGCTCGTTTAAAAATGTTCCCGGTCGACATTTGTTAAGACATCTGCTTTACAGTGCTGATGATAAACAATGCTTGTGATAACTTTCGTTAACTCTATATAAGTAAATCCACTTCACCAGCTACTACTCGACAGCGATGCCATAATATACAGAGCGACCGCAAAAACGGAAGTTCAAAGACAAATTTCTAAAGATGGCGGCGCCCTCGTTTTTCTCGTGCATAAGGAGTGCCGAAGTTATGACGTCACTTTGTAGGACAACTAGCTAGCGGCGCATGGGTTCCCTCGATCGAAAAGCTATGCATTTTCCCCATAGACTTTTGGAAAATCGCAAAAAATACGGTCTGTGTTCAACAAAGAGTTGTGACCCTTACACGTTTTGTCTATCAAGATAATCTTTACAAGTTAATCCAAAATGTATACATTTTGAAGCCTAAAATAAAACCGTTAGATATAAAATGATAACGGTAAAAAGTAAAAAAAAAAAAAAAAAAAACACAAGCAGGTTATAACTGGTGTGTTTTATGTCATAGATCAAAACGTGAAAATATTTAGAGGCTTTGTTAACCACAGACCTTATTTCAGGCGATTTAGCAAAAACCCATTAGGGTGAGGGAACCGGAAGTGCTAAAATGCTAACTCACTTCCGCGTTTTGGCCTACAAAGTGGCGTCATAACTTCGGCACTCTATTGACTCCGCCGCCGTTCCGGAGCGGATCTGCAGCCGTTCCGCAGTTGGTGGAAATTGGGGGTTAAGCCCAATTTATACTTCTGCGTCGAACTTACGCCGTAGATACGCCGTAGGCTGTGCGTAGCGCGCTTACCCTACGGCGTACCCTGACGTGCACCTCTCCAAAAATGTAACAACGCGTCAATTCTACGCGGACGCAAGCGCTGTGATTGGTCTGCTAGAACCCCTCCCTCGGGTTTCACATGCTCCCTCTGCATGAGTAATTGCGCGTCAACGCGGACAACGACGCAGAAGTATAAATGAAAACCAACGCGTAGTCTATAGCGTAGAGGCACCGGCGTAGGTCCGACGCAGAAGTATAAATCAGCCTTTATACTTGACGCGCTCGCCGTTGTACCAAAGAACGTATATTTACAAGAAGTGAAAGCCAATAGAACGTTCCATTGCAACACCAGCGCCCAGCAGCAGCGCTGTGCTTCCGCCATTTTGGGGTGAAAGCGACTCGGCAGTCATATATTATACATATATTTAGTCCAGTGCAGAGGTCATTTTTAGGTTGAAATAATTAGGTAAAAAGAAAAATAAGTTGCTAACCAGGGGTGCGTTTCCCGAAAGCATCGTTAGCCAACTATGGTCGCAAGTTCCGTCGTTATCTGCATAGTTCAACGAGTCGGTGTTTCCCGAAACCATCGTTCCAACGAACAGTCGCAAACAGCATCGCAAAGTTGTGTGGTTTGAACGACAGCTCTCGACCTGTGGTTAGAAGCATAGTTTCTATATTGCATGACATTTGGACGTAATAAATCCTTATCTTGAGCAAAATAAGCAATCTGACATTCAGTACAACCTGTGCCTTTTATTTAGAATACATACAAATGTAATTTACGTATTTTAGTTTGTCAAAAGATTTAAAGTACCGTGTTTGAAGACTGCGCATGTGCGAACAAATATTGAGTCTGGTAATAAAGCAAAATAACTGAGAAAAATTAGAAATAGTCCTCAGATGACATGTCTGTAATTTATATTAAAAATCTAGCGTTATTTCGACCTTAAACAGTTTAATTAAAAGAAGTTATTACTCCACCACGTGCGTGCCGTTCACTTTTCATAATCAACATGGGGAAAAAACAAATATGAAACTAAATGCGCTTATTTAATGGCTACAACACGTATACAGTAGGCCTAAAGACTCTCTATTTGTACAAAATTGCTGCACATTCATTTAATTCTGAATTTTGCACGTTGAAAGGCATTTTTTGTGCACAGTAAAACATATCTGCAACATTTATAAAGTTCACGGATAATTGTGCATGCATTTATTAATCATTATGATACTAAAATCAAAATAAAGTAGGTTAAAAAAAATCAGATGAGCAGAATATAAACGCAACGTGCTTAATTAGCTTACACATTAAGCATTTTCCTCCCATAGAAAACCATTATAAGAACACTTGGCTTAATGCAGATTAGAATGTCCCAGCATATGTTGAAATAACGAGATATGTTCAAAAATAAGTTATCAATGAAATACATGAATTCAGCAAATAAATATAACTGTAGCCTACTAAAATGTAAATGTTGGACAACAAATATATAACAGAAATAGAATAGCTTTGCAGTAAACTTCTTATATCGTATATTAATGACCGTTAAAGCAAGACTATGTAAACAAAAACACTGTACAAAAGTGGCAATTATCGGAAAACGGACACATGTAATGCATCATGTTCTATAAGATCATCGTGTTTGTAGCATGATCCAGGGGATTAAAACGTACAAAATATATTTCAGGCCTAGTGGAGTTGGTAACTAATAATAGTAGTAAATGTGTAAAGTTGCATAAAATGGAAACACTCAATAATGCAAGAAAAAACTACCTAAAAAAACTGTTATCTGTGCTGTTGTCCATTAACTTCAGTTGGAATCTTCACTCCAAAATGGCGGCCGCGCTACCGAGGCGCCACCTAGTTTTGTAAACATAAGCAACTGATTTAAACGCGCAAACCGGGTGCCGGTGCGGCTCGAAGGCGTTCATCTTCGGATGCGGCGCCGTGCACACCGCCAGGCGGGGGTCTCGCGCACCCAACGCGCACGACCGAAATAGAAACAAACACGCCACGCAGTGTGTCCGGCTGCAGCGCGCGCATGCAGGCTCACCATCTCGGATCGGCAAGTTTTGATCCGGGCAATTAAGTTTCATTAGCCTACATTATTTTCTAATCTTTTTCTAAATTGTAACTAATATTGTTTATATAATAGTAAACATTGACTCAGTCAGGTAATATAAAGGGTCATTCGTGTAGTATTTCTGTCTTAACAATTGGTGACTGCACATGTCCTAAATATGATTCTGACCTTCAGCCACCAGAGGACGCTGTTGAGTTGCATATGAATAATGCAAATCAGCTGCATAGCGTTGATTGGTCCAATAATTCAAACATGCTCATGAGTCCTGACTGGGGGATTAGTCACCATTACTATCACTTGATCAAACCATCTGATTGTGTGTGTGTGTGTGTGAGAGAGAGAGAGAGAGAGAGAGAGAGAGAGAGTGAGAGTGTGTGAGAGAGTGTGAGAGAGAGAGAGAGAGAGTGAGAGTGTGTGTGTGTGAGAGTGAGTGAGTGAGTGAGTGTGTGTGTTTGTATGTTGCCACTCCCTCATCATATTCTTCTTGTCAAACCAGTTTCTCTGGATCTGATGCAAATCAGTGTGTTTTTCCAGTAAAATGGCGAGAAATGAGTTTCCAAGAGTTCACAAGCAACATCTAACATTAATTCCACTCAACAAAAGTCATTACTTGATTGATTTGTATTAATTTTGACAAGTTTTCTTCCTCATAAGTCGACGTTAGGGTTAGCGCTGTGGTCAGTGTGGGTTCTCTAACATGAAACTGTGAGACATGTAAGGGCATCAGGCAAGCCGAGACTCGCGCGGGGCGGGGCTTCGCTGTTCCTGGGTTTCAGTGTGTGTGTGTGTGTGTGTGTGTGTTCAACATCTTCAGGTCTTTCACACCTGTGGCTCGAGAGATGGCGGCGACACTGGGGATTATTCTGCTGTTCAGTGGTGAGTAAGCTCTAACCTGTTTGCATCTGTGAATATGTGTTTATATACTTGAGATCCGTGTCAGTAGATCTTCAGCCACTAATACCAGAACCATGAAGAACCCTCAGGACTCGAGTCAGGCTGGGTTGTGTTCGCTGGTTCCTCTTCATGTGCTTCTGATGCAATATAATAATACAAGCTCTTAATAATTCAAACAATCTTTTCCAAGTAGATATTCAACGAGTTATTCTCGATTCTTATCCACAGAACAGCAACTCTGTCCTCTAAGCCAACGCCCTTACGAGCAACAGACACTCACACACACACACACACACTAACTCGCACACACACACACACATGCACAGACACAGACACACACACACACACACACACACACACACACACACTCCCTCACACACACAGACACACACACACTCTCTCTCTCTCACACACACACACACACACACACACACACACACCTGTTCCTCTGACAGCAGTGGCACCAACTCTACAGTTTTGCTGAAGTCCTGTTTCTCAGGTGTTTCATCGAGTAAAAGACTCATTAATATTACTCTAATATTAGTTGCAGATTAATCATATACTTGTGTTCATCCGCTCATTTGTGTCTGATTTATTCTCTTGATGATTTTAGGATAAACATTGAGACAAAGATAACGCACAGGAATATAAGGAGAACTCCATTAAGTCTCCTGATTAGTGAAGTAACAACATTTGAGCAGTAAAAAATGGAATTAACTTCCATGCATTTTCGTCATAACTTACAAGTATGTCGGTCTATCCTCCGGCTGGGGATCAGAGGGTTTGGAGTCATAAAGATGTTGTTCTCTTCTGCTCACCAAGGCTGCGTTTATTGGATTGAAAATACAGTAAAACAGTGTAATATTTATCATAATGTAAATCATCTGTTTTCTATGTGAATATATAGTAACGTGTAATTTATTCCTGTGATCAAAGCTGAGTTTCATCATCATTACTCCAGTCTTCAGTGTCACATGATCCTCCAGAAATCAGGATAATATGATGATCTGATGCTCAAGAAACATTTATTATTATTATCAGTGTTGAACACAGTTGCTGCTTCAGATTTTTGTTGAAACCGTCAAACATTTTATTTTTCAGGATTCTTTGATGAATAGAAAGTTCAGAAGAATAGCATTTATTTGAAAAAAACTTTTGTAACATAGTTTATAAATGTCTTTACTGTCACTTTTGTGATGATTTAATGCATCCTTGATGAACAAAAGTGTTAAAAAAATTAATAACCACAAACATTTGAATGGTAATTTATCAGTTCCCACAAAAATATTAGGAAGTAAAAACAGTTTTCAACATTGAGAACGGTTGTGTGAGTGTTTGTGCGAGTGTGTGTGTGTGTGTTGTGTGTGAGTGTGTGTGTTGTGTGTGTGTGTGTTATTTGTAATAGTTTGTCTTATATAGAGGTGTGTGAGTCTGATGTTTGTGCAGTGTTAAATGTAAACTCACTATACTTCATCAAGTGTGTGTGTGTGTTTCACAGGAGTGCGGGTCACGTCTTCGGCCATGACTGTGACGATCCCAGCTAAAGAATATAAGATTGCCAGAGGCGATGACGTGACGATACCCTGCAGCTTCACGCCACAGCCGGCGGGTCAGACCGTGATCGTCACCTGGACCGCATCTGCGGACAAGCTGGGAGACCCAGGGGTACGGCACTACAGCAGCAGCACTGACACACAGCTCACACACAACCTGTTCATCCACCGCTCATACA
Organism: Semotilus atromaculatus; assembly: GCA_031834385.1. Taxonomy (NCBI): domain Eukaryota; kingdom Metazoa; phylum Chordata; class Actinopteri; order Cypriniformes; family Leuciscidae; genus Semotilus; species Semotilus atromaculatus. The sequence goes on from JAULUF010000087.1 coordinate 802,077, forward strand.
CAACCTCCTCATGTGTGCTTGTACTGTTTGTTTTTTTTACAGATCAAAGTCGTCACTTTCAACAGTCCCACCTCAGTTAAAGTGCAGACGAAATATAAAGGCCGGGCGAATTTATTATACGATATCCAGAGCGGAAAAGCAGATCTGCAGCTCCTGAAGGTCACCAGCGCAGACACGCGCATTTACGAGTGTGGAGCGGAGAATAAGGATAATGATGAGGATGGAGCGTCTTTCACGACCAAACTCATAGTCTTGGGTAACACACACACACACACACACACACACACACACACACACACACACACACACACACACACACACAGATCTGCCGAACACTTCAGAGAGAGGCTTATGGAGAATGTTATCACTAAACAGACTCCGACAGAGTGACCAGGACTCGAACGATTTGCCACATAATAAATACGCAGCAAGCAATTTTGCAAACAACATCTAACCCATCCTCCAGGAATAGACTCTAACCCATCCTCCAGGAATAGACTCTAACCCATCCTCCAGGAATAGACTCTAACACATCCTCCAGGAATAGACTCTAACCCATCCTCCAGGAATAGACTCTAACCCATCCTCCAGGAATAGACTCTAACACATCCTCCAGGAATAGACTCTAACCCATCCTCCAGGAATAGACTCTAACACATCCTCCAGGAATAGACTCTAACCCATCCTCCAGGAATAGACTCTAACCCATCCTCCAGGAATAGACTCTAACCCATCCTCCAGGAATAGACTCTAACCCATCCTCCAGGAATAGACTCTAACCCATCCTCCAGGAATAGACTCTAACACATCCTCCAGGAATAGACTCTAACCCATCCTCCAGGAATAGACTCTAACCCATCCTCCAGGAATAGACTCTAACACATCCTCCAGGAATAGACTCTAACCCATCCTCCAGGAATAGACTCTAACACATCCTCCAGGAATAGACTCTAACCCATCCTCCAGGAATAGACTCTAACCCATCCTCCAGGAATAGACTCTAACACATCCTCCAGGAATAGACTCTAACCCATCCTCCAGGAATAGACTCTAACACATCCTCCAGGAATAGACTCTAACCCATCCTCCAGGAATAGACTCTAACACATCCTCCAAGAATAGACTCTAACCCATCCTCCAGGAATAGACTCTAACACATCCTCCAGGAATAGACTCTAACACATCCTCCAGGAATAGACTCTAACCCATCCTCCAGGAATAGACTCTAACCCATCCTCCAGGAATAGACTCTAACCCATCCTCCAAGAATAGACTCTAACACATCCTCCAGGAATAGACTCTAACACATCCTCCAGGAATAGACTCTAACCCATCCTCCAGGAATAGACTCTAACCCATCCTCCAGGAATAGACTCTAACACATCCTCCAGGAATAGACTCTAACCCATCCTCCAAGAATAGACTCTAACCCATCCTCCAGGAATAGACTCTAACCCATCCTCCAGGAATAGACTCTAACCCATCCTCCAAGAATAGACTCTAACCCATCCTCCAGGAATAGACTCTAACCCATCCTCCAGAAATAGACTCTAACCCATCCTCCAGGAATAGACTCTAACCCATCCTCCAGGAATAGACTCTAACCCATCCTCCAAGAATAGACTCTAACCCATCCTCCAGGAATAGACTCTAACCCATCCTCCAGGAATAGACTCTAACCCATCCTCCAAGAATAGACTCTAACCCATCCTCCAGGAATAGACTCTAACACATCCTCCAGGAATAGACTCTAACCCATCCTCCAGGAATATACTCTAACCCATCCTCCAGGAATAGACTCTAACCCATCCTCCAAGAATAGACTCTAACCCATCCTTCAGGAATAGACTCTAACACATCCTCCAGGAATAGACTCTAACACATCCTCCAGGAATAGACTCTAACCCATCCTTCAGGAATAGACTCTAACACATCCTCCAGGAATAGACTCTAACACATCCTCCAGGAATAGACTCTAACACATCCTCCAGGAATAGACTCTAACCCATCCTCCAGGAATAGACTCTAACCCATCCTCCAAGAATAGACTCTAACACATCCTCCAGGAATAGACTCTAACACATCCTCCAGGAATAGACTCTAACACATCCTCCAGGAATAGACTCTAACCCATCCTCCAGGAATAGACTCTAACACATCCTCCAGGAATAGACTCTAACCCATCCTCCAGGAATAGACTCTAACACATCCTCCAGGAATAGACTCTAACCCATCCTCCAGGAATAGACTCTAACACATCCTCCAGGAATAGACTCTAACACATCCTCCAGGAATAGACTCTAACACATCCTCCAGGAATAGACTCTAACCCATCCTCCAGGAATAGACTCTAACCCATCCTCCAGGAATAGACTCTAACACATCCTCCAGGAATAGACTCTAACCCATCCTCCAGGAATAGACTCTAACCCATCCTCCAGGAATAGACTCTAACACATCCTCCAGGAATAGACTCTAACCCATCCTCCAGGAATAGACTCTAACCCATCCTCCAGGAATAGACTCTAACCCATCCTCCAGGAATAGACTCTAACACATCCTCCAGGAATAGACTCTAACACATCCTCCAGGAATAGACTCTAACCCATCCTCCAGGAATAGACTCTAACCCATCCTCCAGGAATAGACTCTAACACATCCTCCAGGAATAGACTCTAACACATCCTCCAGGAATAGACTAGTCATCGATTCGATAAATGAAATTAAATGACTTTATCGTCTATTAAACTTAAGGAGAGAGAGAATGAGCCTCTGTTGCTATTAATGATGGCCAATAATTGATCTCGAAATAGCGACTGACCAATCAGAATCGAGCATTTCAGAGAGTCAAACATGCTACAATGATTTTTGTGCAATATTTGACTTGCTTCCACTGGTTTTGTGTGTATTGTTTTAGATTGTCTTTGCGTTGTCTTGATCTATCGCACTGTATATTGGTTATCATATTGTTTCTATTATACTTAAATTGCATTTATTTAAGTTAAATGTTAGTTTGCACACAGCTAAATGTGATGGTACCGTGAGGAGTTTCGCTATACCTGTGTGTGTGTATGTGAATAACTGTGTGTGTGTGTGAATAACTGTGTGTGTGTGAATAACTGTGTGTGTGTGAATAACTGTGTGTGTGTGAATAACTGTGCGTGTGTGAATAACTGTGTGTGAATAACATGTTCCTGCTGTTGCAGTGGCTCCGTCGACGCCCATCTGCCAGATCGAAGGGACGCTGGAATACTCCCAGGACATCAAACTGAACTGCCGCTCGGAGGAGGGAACGCCGGAACCGACGTACAAGTGGCAGAGATACGACACCAACAACAACCCTCAGCCGAACCCGCTCAAGACCACTGAGTGTACGTGCGTGTGTGTGTGAGCTCTAATACAAGCCTAAACGGATTGTTCCCCAAAGATGAACATTAGCCCATGATTTACTGTCCCTGAAGCCATCATAGGTGTATATGACATTCTTCCTCAGACAAACACATCAGAGTTATATTAAAAAAGGTCCTGGCTCTTCCAGCTTTATAATGGCAGTGAATGGGCAACATTTATTAGAAGTCAAACAAACAGTGCTGGGCAACAAACTCAAGCTCCTCCCACATTTCTCTTTAAATATTCTCGTTTTGAACTGCTAATTCGTGACTGGTGTTTTGCTCTTTCCTCTGCACTCGTCAGTGCGTCGGGTCAGAGGTCACTCTTTCAACAAGTTTCAAATATGGATATTTTTCTTACATCAACGCATCACTTGAGAAGGCCCCCCCCCCCCCCGAAGAAGAATGTCATATACACTACCCATGATTTACTGTCCCACAAGTCATCCTAATGTTCATTTTTGGGGAACTATCCGTTTAAATCCAGTTTTCCTGCATCACGTGTGTGTGTCGTCTCTCCTTAGTAAATGGAGTTTTGTCACTCTACAATATTTCCAAAGAAACATCCGGTTTCTACACCTGCACGTCCACCAATGAAATCAGATCAGCAAAGTGTAATCTGACCCTGGCCGTCATGCCACGTAAGAACAGCAGCTTTTCTCCTAGACTGGTGAGCCGTGACTATAGTCCTGACTAACTAAACCAGCTGTTCTCTGTGTGCTAACCCCGGCTAGCATCCATGAGCATGGCGTCGATCGGCGGGTTCGTCGGAGCCGCTGTGGCCGTAGTGGTCGTCATCGGGATCATCTGCATCTGCTGCTATTGCTGTCGGAAGAAGGAGAAGCCTGAGGAATACGCCATGGGGTACGACAGCAGGACACCAGCATCTCACCCAGCGCTGCGCGGATGCTAACCTTTATTCCTCTGTTTGGCAGGACTCCTGAAGGAGGAGAGTTCACAGACGAGGATCCTGAGGGGAAAGATCGCGGTCCAGAGGAACTCGTCAGCTACGAGGAAGAGCGCCGCGTGAAGAGCGCCGACAGACTGGATCCGCAGGACAACCGTAGCGAGAGGAGCTACGACCGGCGCAGCGACTACACCGACCGGCGCGACGACCACAGCGACCGCCGCGAGCGCTACGATCGAGATGACCGCTACGATGACCGCCGCGACCGTGACCGATACAGTGATCGCAACGACCGCTACGATGACCGCTACGATGACCGGCGAAGTCGTGACGATGACCGGCGAGGTCGTGACGATGACCGGCGAGGTCGTGACGATGACCGCTACGACAGCGACCGCTACTCCGAGCGCTACGACAGCCGCGAAAGACCTCCTAGCGTTCCGGCCAATAAACCCCGAGACCCGAGAGTCTGAGTCCAGCAGACACTGATTCATTCCTCAGCCAAAGCCAATCATTACAAAAGATTCATGATCTGGTACATCATTATTATGACCAAAAAAAATTAAAAGAATGAAATGAAAAGTCGGAATTGACACTCTAAGTCAAGGTTTTGATTAAGATTTACCCAACCATTGCAACAACAAAAGTTTATCCTCATATTCTGAATATTAGATTTGATTGAATAAAAGGGCTTCGGTAAGTCTAGCGCTGGAGAATCACGGCTGTGGTCCAGTGTGTCCTGATATGGGCCGCTGTCGTGTGTTCTGAAGGCCTTTACTGTATTGATGAGTTTCAAAGGCCCTCCGCTCATATTTAATGGGTTTCTGTATTTGTACGACTCTTTTGTGTCTCTGTTGATGTTTCATTTTTCCTTGAATTTATGTCTTCTTAACCTCTTAATATTCATATAGTAGGAATAAATATTGGTGAATCTTTTTCCACCCTTCGCTTTATTTTTGTATTGTTTCAAAATAAAACACCCAGGCTTGTGTTGGTAGATTGGCCGGTTCCACCAGTCCCCCATGCAGACTCAGGCCCGTGTACAGGCCAAACTGGGAAGAGGAACTGCAGGCCTTTTAATTTAAAATGTTAGTAAATGTAATTATTCTTAAACATTACAGTTGGATCATCTCATGGTAAATACATGTACCTGTATATGACATAAATGTATTGAACAACATAGAGAATATCATATTATTTCTTATTGTTTTAAATTTTTTTATTGTATTGATTGATTTGTACATTATACTGTATGTTCTGATATCGTTTCCCATGTTGTTTATTTTCTAAGATGTTATATGATTATTATTAAAGCCATGTTTTTACTCCAGTAATTTCTCAGTGTGATGGTGTTTTGGACTGTCCAATACTGAGATGATCTCTAAGAAAGCACAACTATATTTACAAATTACAACCCTATTGTACATTTTATGTTTTTTTAAAGTTGTCTGTGTATGCCTTGCTGTAACCCTAAATGCCACCTGGTGGACATAATTAAGGTTAAAGAAGAAGAAGTTTCTGTATTGTTACTGAAACTGTTACTAAACAGTGATTGAACACTGTTATTGCCCTCTGAGCCCTTAAAGGATTCGTTCACTTTTAAAAAAACTTTTGCTGATAATTTCCTCCCCCCATGTCATCCAAGATGTCCATGTCTTTCTTTCTTCAGTCGAAAAGAAATGAAGGTTTTTGATGAAAACACTCCAGGATTTTTCTCCATATAATGGACTTCAACAGGACCCAAACGGTTCAAGGTCCAAATTACAGTTTCAGTGCAGCTTCAAAGGGCTTTAAACGACACCAGACGATGAATAAGGGTCTTATCTAGACAAACCATCGGCATTTCACAAATAAATAAAACAGTTTAAGTTTTATAAGCACAAATGCTGGCCTTGCTCTGTTCTGTGATGCGCGTTCGTGACTCACGTAATACGCAATTACGTTGAAAAGGTCAAAGGTCATGCTTCTGTCCTGACGAAAATGTTCTTTTAGCCTTTTTAATATTAAAACACACAGGATACGCACACGAAATGGGCATTTAAATGATAAACTGACACAAAGACATTTGAATATGTGTATATGGTCCTCTTTTCTTACATTTGTAAACACTGACTCGGTACATCAAGCGTGACGTTTTGAACGTAATTGCGTATTTTTTACGCGCATCACAGAACAGAGCAAGGCCAGCATTTGTGCTTATAAAACTTAAACTGTTTTATTTATTTGTGAAATGCCGATGGTTTGTCTAGATAAGACCCTTATTCATCGTCTGGTGTCGTTTAAAGCCCTTTGAAGCTGCACTGAAACTGTCATTTGGACCTTGAACCGTTTGGGTCCTGTTGAAGTCCATTATATGGAGAAAAATCCTGGAAGGTTTTCATCAAAAACCTTCATTTCTTTTCGACTGAAGAAAGAAAGACATGGACATCTTGGATGACATGGGGGGAGTAAATTATCAGCAAAATTTTTTTTTAAAGTGAACTAATCCTAAAGCAACACCAAGTAACTTTTCCTCTGCGGTCCCCCTACTGGTTGGAAGCGGAATTGTCCATTACCGCTGTCGTAAATAATGTAGCCTACCGCCGCCTACTGTCGCACGCACGCTCGTTGTTTATCAGCACCGGCTTTGGCATGAACGATGTCCACAGACAAGGTAGAGTATGTTGCATGATTTCATGAAAGTATGATGTATTGCGACATCAGAAACGAAGAAAAACTACCTCAATCACACACAGATGTTCTGTTGTCATAGAGTCTTTCTCCGCTGCGCAGCGTAGACCTGACACGACTCCAGAGTTGCTCTTTGTAGAAATTAAGTTTTATTCACAGTCGGGAGATCACTGGCCACAACAACCAAGTGAGTCTCCTGAATAGAAAGATCCATGTACATTTATATCATACAGTTGAGAAAAATCAATGTCATCCAAGTCTTCTTCACTGTGATTTGTTCTGGTGATTGGTTTGTAATGATCTAAGCTGATCATGTGACTGTTAGATCTACTGTGTTAAGCACTTTTTGGTGAAGTATATGTGGGCTTTGACCTGAGCATTAGTCTGCATTTCTCTACATTTAATGTTAAAAATACCTATTCAAATATTTATATCACAACAGCAAGCGAGTCATCATGAAGAGGCAAAAACAACGCAAGAAGTGCTTGAAATACAAAGTGCATGCATTGCTTAGAGTATTAAGTTTTCTGTTAGAGCGGTGTGTGTTAGCGGCTGCTAAGTTAATCACTAATGATCTTTGGAACAGAAGTGAATCAATCATAACTTTATATGGACAATAACTTTATTCTAGATCTGCTGTAAAGCCAAACACTCTGTGTTCCTGTAATCTCCTGTTATCACTGGTAAGGCCCTTGCACACTGAGTACGAAATTTTCATATGTGTTTTTTCATATTCGTGATTCGGTGGAGCTGAATTGTCAAAACTCCTCTCAAAATGCTAACGGATGCGAAAAACGCATAAAATCGAACCCGATCCGGATTTTTTGTTTCGGAGGCAGTGTGCAAGCGTGATTGACATAACGAGGTCGTATTTATTTTTTAAAGTACGAAAATTTCAGACGGGAATTTCGGACTCAAGGGCCTTAAAGCTGCTTTGAAACAATCTATATTGTTAAAGCGCTATATAAATGAAGGAGACTTCGCCTTTATTCCTGTGTTACGGAGCGCGTTAGAGCTTCCGTGTGAGGGTTGTTCTCGTGGTTTGGTGAAGGTTCTGTTGTTCGCTCTTCAATGTTTATATGTGAATAAAAGCAATTTTTTTCAAATTCAATCTGTTCATCATATAAAGCCATCAAGTCTCTTCAGAAAATTTGGACTAAACCGCACAAATCATATCAGTTTTACGATCTCTTATATAAACTTCTTAAAGCAGCAAAGTGGTAGTTGCCTAGCTGTCAATGGAAGGACAGAAAGCTCTCAGGTTTCACCAAAGGGATCTTTATTTGCGCTCTGGAGAACGGCTTACGGGTCTGGAACGACATGAGGGTCAGAGGGTGAACAAATGATGACAGAATTTTCCTTTTTGGGTCAATTATAAATTATTATAAATTAATTAATTATAAATTAATTAATAAAATGAATTATTATTAATGATATTAATAATATAATTATTATTATAAATGATGACAGAATTATCCCTTTTAACATCGTTTTGGGCACCTGCTAGTGACGCTGAATTAAAAAGAATACATTTGAAAAAAAATGTTGTTACATAAAATTACAACAAATGAGACTTACACATACCCTAACCAAAGTGACTTATACATTTACGTTCACAATAGTCTATTTTAGGCTACTGGTTCAAAACCATATGACCTTCATGTTTAATCAATATACAGTGCAAAAAAACTAATTATTTTAGGAAAAACAAATAAACAACAAGTAAGTTTTGAACTCGTTGTGTTAGACAAAACAATCACATGACACATAGCGTGTGACAACATGCCCCGGTCTCCCGGTCTTCACAACCAATCAGATTTGAGGGACAAGTTTACAGTTTATGTCAAGTTTAGGCTTACAACCAGGGTGAGGTACTTAAACATCAGTGTTATTCACCTTTCATTACCCTATGATTTTAGGGAAAAGTTATGGGTAGGGTTAGGTTTAGGGGTAGGAATTGGGTAAGGACTACATTTTGGGACAGGAATGTTGATCCAGGATCAACAAAATATGTTGATCCAGGACCATGTCTTACTTGTCAAAATCACGGTGACCCTTCACTACACACGCTACACCGATAGAAACACTACAGGGCGAAATTCCAAGACTATCATGATGGTCTTTAACCTTTTAACCGGTTTAGTGTGGATTTGTAAAAGCTGCTAATGTAACGGGGACGTTGAAGTATTGAATAAATATTTTTTTTGGGGGGTTAGAGCTATGTTATTTAGATTTGTATAGTTTATGTATTTGTAGATAATAATGATGAATAAAGATATAGTGATATATATATCACGAAAGTCTGTCATTTTGTTGAAAATAAAACCCCTCCTTGAAAGTCCTCGGTAACGCGCTCTTGAGCGCGGTGCGCGCCTCCGTTCCCTCAGACCCGTTACTCACGAGACGCAGAACAGCAGGACGGAAAATGAAGCGAAAAACACGAGGAAAACGCGGTCGCGATTCTGATACGGGTCACGAAACGGAACGATTTAGAAGGATTTCACTCGTCAGATGCTGGATTTCACTCGTGGCGTTCACAGGTGCGTCACTTTCTGAGAGTTTGGAGAAGTTGAGCAGCAACAGCAGGTTGTTTTCACTCTTCACACTGTTTACAGTCCAATAACTCCACTAACTCTGCTTTGATTCGGGAATCTTTTAGTTACATTTAGTGTCAGTAAAGCGGCTCTTAGCAGCAGCTCTACTGTAAATGTGACGCACTGACGCCTGATATCAGCACATTCACGTCATGTGATTCACGTTCATTTTAATGTTTATTTTGGTTTATTTAGTAAATTGGTCCGTGAGCGAAATACAGGAGATGAATATTGCAGCTGCATTCACTGTCTTACATAAATCAGCATTAAATTATCATCTTCAGTAGTTGAAATAGTTAATGCTGTTTCAGCAGTTGTTTGATTACCATGGTAACGGTGTAAAACTGCTTACAAAGCAGTACCTCATTGTTTGTGTGGGGGTTTCTGAGCTTAACTTGTGTAATGATGTGGGTTGATGTCTAACTAAAGCCTCTGTAATTAGGATCAGAGCTGCTTTAACCCTGAAATTCAGTCAAATCAGTGCCAACAGTCACAGCTCAGGTGTGTTACAGTTACAGCTCCGCACAGGTGTGTTACAGTCACAGCTCAGGTGTGTTACAGTTACAGCTCCGCACAGGTGTGTTACAGTCACAGCTCAGGTGTGTTACAGTTACAGCTCCACTCAGGTGTGTTACAGTAACAGCTCAGGTGTGTTAGTCACAGCTCAGGTGTGTTACAGTTAGAGCTCCGCACAGGTGTGTTACAGTTACAGCTCCGCACAGGTGTGTTACAGTTACAGCTCTGCACAGGTGTGTTACAGTTACAGCTCTGCACAGGTGTGTTACAGTTACAGCTCCGCACAGGTGTGTTACAGTTACAGCTCCGCACAGGTGTGTTACAGTTACAGCTCCGCTCAGGTGTTACAGTTACTGCTCCGCTCAGGTGTGTTACAGTTACAGCTCCACACAGGTGTGTTACAGTTACAGCTCAGGTGTGTTACAGTTACAGCTCAGGTTTGTTACAGTTACAGTGTGTTACAGTTACAGCTCAGGTGTGTTACAGTTACAGCTCAGGTTTGTTACAGTTACAGCTCAGGTTTGTTACAGTTACAGCTCTGCACAGGTGTGTTACAGTTACAGCTCAGGTGTGTTACAGTTACAGCTCAGGTTTGTTACAGTTACAGTGTGTTACAGTTACAGCTCAGGTGTGTTACAGTTACAGCTCAGGTGTGTTACAGTTACAGCTCAGGTTTGTTACAGTTACAGCTCTGCACAGGTGTGTTACAGTTACAGCTCCACTCAAGTGTGTTACAGTTACAGCTCCGCTCAGGTGTGTTACAGTTACAGCTCTGCACAGGTGTGTTACAGTTACAGCTTCACTCAAGTGTGTTACAGTTACAGCTCAGGTTTGTTACAGTTACAGCTCAGGTGTGTTACAGTTACAGCTCAGGTCTGTTACAGTTACAGCTCTGCACAGGTGTGTTACAGTTACAGCTCCACTCAAGTGTGTTACAGTACAGCCTCGCACAGGTGTGTTACAGTTACAGCTCTGCACAGGTGTGTTACAGTTACAGCTTCACTCAAGTGTGTTACAGTTACAGCTCCGCTCAGGTGTGTTACAGTTACAGCTCTGCACAGGTGTGTTACAGTTACAGCTCCGCTCAGGTGTGTTACAGTTACAGCTCAGGTTTGTTACAGTTACAGCTCAGGTGTGTTACAGTTACAGCTCAGGTCTGTTACAGTTACAGCTCTGCACAGGTGTGTTACAGTTACAGCTCCACTCAAGTGTGTTACAGTACAGCCTCGCACAGGTGTGTTACAGTTACAGCTCTGCACAGGTGTGTTACAGTTACAGCTTCACTCAAGTGTGTTACAGTTACAGCTCCGCTCAGGTGTGTTACAGTTACAGCTCTGCACAGGTGTGTTACAGTTACAGCTTCACTCAAGTGTGTTACAGTTACAGCTCCGCTCAGGTGTGTTACAGTTACAGCTCTGCACAGGTGTGTTACAGTTACAGCTCCACTCAAGTGTGTTACAGTACAGCCTCACACAGGTGTGTTACAGTTACAGCTCTGCACAGGTGTGTTACAGTTACAGCTTCACTCAAGTGTGTTACAGTTACAGCTCCGCTCAGGTGTGTTACAGTTACAGCTCTGCACAGGTGTGTTACATTTACAGCTCCGCTCAGGTGTGTTACAGTTACAGCTCTGCACAGGTGTGTTACATTTACAGCTCCGCTCAGGTGTGTTACAGTTACAGCTCCACACAGGTGTGTTACAGTTACAGCTCAGGTGTGTTACAGTTACAGCTCCGCTCAGGTGTGTTACAGTTACAGCTCAGGTGTGTTACAGTTACAGCTTCACTCAAGTGTGTTACAGTTACAGCTCCGCTCAGGTGTGTTACAGTTACAGCTCTGCACAGGTGTGTTACAGTTACAGCTCCACTCAAGTGTGTTACAGTTACAGCTCCACACAGGTGTGTTACAGTTACAGCTCAGGTGTGTTACAGTTACAGCTCAGGTGTGTTACAGTTACAGCTTCACTCAAGTGTGTTACAGTTACAGCTCCGCTCAGGTGTGTTACAGTTACAGCTCTGCACAGGTGTGTTACAGTTACAGCTCCACTCAAGTGTGTTACAGTTACAGCTCCGCTCAGGTGTGTTACAGTTACAGCTCAGGTGTGTTACAGTTACAGCTTCACTCAAGTGTGTTACAGTTACAGCTCCGCTCAGGTGTGTTACAGTTACAGCTCTGCACAGGTGTGTTACAGTTACAGCTCCACTCAAGTGTGTTACAGTTACAGCTCCACACAGGTGTGTTACAGTTACAGCTCAGGTGTGTTACAGTTACAGCTCAGGTGTGTTACAGTTACAGCTTCACTCAAGTGTGTTACAGTTACAGCTCCGCTCAGGTGTGTTACAGTTACAGCTCTGCACAGGTGTGTTACAGTTACAGCTCCACTCAAGTGTGTTACAGTACAGCCTCGCACAGGTGTGTTACAGTTACAGCTCTGCACAGGTGTGTTACAGTTACAGCTTCACTCAAGTGTGTTACAGTTACAGCTCTGCACAGGTGTGTTACAGTTACAGCTCTGCACAGGTGTGTTACAGTTACAGCTCCACTCAAGTGTGTTACAGTACAGCCTCACACAGGTGTGTTACAGTTACAGCTCTGCACAGGTGTGTTACAGTCACAGCTCCGCTCAGGTGTGTTACAGACAGTCACAGCTCAGTTGTGTTACAGTTACAGCTCAGTTGTGTTACAGTTACAGCTCAGTTGTGTTACAGTCACAGCTCCACTCAGTTGTGTTACAGTCACAGCTCAGTTGTGTTACAGTTACAGCTCAGGTGTGTTACAGTTACCGCTCAGTTGTGTTACAGTCACAGCTCTGCTCAGTTGTGTTACAGTCACAGCTCAGTTGTGTTACAGTTACAGCTCAGGTGTGTTACAGTTACAGCTCAGTTGTGTTACAGTCACAGCTCAGGTGTGTTACAGTTACAGCTCAGTTGTGTTACAGTCACAGCTCCGCTCAGGTGTGTTACAGTTACAGCTCAGTTGTGTTACAGTCACAGCTCCACTCAGTTGTGTTACAGTCACAGCTCCGCTCAGGTGTGTTACAGTTACAGCTCAGGTGTGTTACAGTCACAGCTCTGCTCAGTTGTGTTACAGTCACAGCTCAGTTGTGTTACAGTCACAGCTCAGTTGTGTTACAGTTACAGCTCAGTTGTGTTACAGTCACAGCTCAGGTGTGTTACAGTTACAGCTCAGTTGTGTTACAGTTACAGCTCATGTGTGTTACAGTCACAGCTCAGGTGTGTTACAGTCACAGCTCAGTTGTGTTACAGTTACAGCTCAGTTGTGTTACAGTCACAGCTCAGTTGTGTTACAGTTACAGCTCAGGTGTGTTACAGTCACAGCTCAGGTGTGTTACAGTCACAGCTCAGGTGTGTTACAGTTACAGCTCAGGTGTGTTACAGTTACAGCTCAGTTGTGTTACAGTTACAGCTCAGTTGTGTTACAGTCACAGCTCAGGTGTGTTACAGTAACAGCTCAGTTGTGTTACAGTAACAGCTCAGTTGTGTTACAGTTACAGCTCAGTTGTGTTACAGTTACAGCTCAGTTGTGTTACAGTCACAGCTCCGCTCAGGTGTGTTACAGTTACAGCTCAGTTGTGTTACAGTCACAGCTCAGGTGTGTTACAGTAACAGCTCAGTTGTGTTACAGTTACAGCTCAGTTGTGTTACAGTTACAGCTCAGGTGTGTTACAGTTACAGTTCCGCTCAGGTGTGTTACAGTCACAGCTCAGGTGTGTTACAGTTACAGCTCAGTTGTGTTACAGTTACATCTCAGTTGTGTTACAGTCACAGCTCAGGTGTGTTACAATCACAGCTCAGGTGTGTTACAGTTACAGCTCAGTTGCTCAGGTGTGTTACAGTTACAGCTCAGTTGTGTTACAGTTACAGCTCAGTTGTGTTACAGTTACAGCTCAGTTGTGTTACAGTCACAGCTCAGGTGTGTTAGTCATAGCTCAGGTGTGTTACAATCACAGCTCAGGTGTGTTACAGTTACAGCTCAGGTGTGTTACAGTTACAGCTCAGTTGTGTTACAGTCACAGCTCAGGTGTGTTACAGTTACAGCTCAGTTGTGTTACAGTTACAGCTCAGGTGTGTTACAGTTACAGCTCAGTTGTGTTACAGTCACAGCTCAGGTGTGTTACAGTCACAGCTCAGGTGTGTTACAGTCACAGCTCAGTTGTGTTACAGTCACAGCTCAGGTGTGTTACAGTTACAGCTCAGTTGTGTTACAGTTACAGCTCAGGTGTGTTACAGTTACAGCTCAGGTGTGTTACAGTCACAGCTCAGGTGTGTTACAGTCACAGCTCAGTTGTGTTACAGTTACAGCTCAGGTGTGTTACAGTCACAGCTCAGGTGTGTTACAGTTACAGCTCAGTTGTGTTACAGTTACAGCTCAGGTGTGTTACAGTCACAGCTCAGGTGTGTTACAGTCACAGCTCAGGTGTGTTACAGTCACAGCTCAGTTGTGTTACAGTTACAGCTCAGGTGTGTTACAGTTACAGCTCAGTTGTGTTACAGTCACAGCTCAGTTGTGTTACAGTCACAGCTCAGGTGTGTTACAGTTACAGCTCAGGTGTGTTACAGTTACAGCTCAGGTGTGTTACAGTTACAGCTCAGGTGTGTTACAGTCACAGCTCAGGTGTGTTACAGTTACAGCTCAGTTGTGTTACAGTTACAGCTCAGGTGTGTTACAGTTACAGCTCAGTTGTGTTACAGTCACAGCTCAGGTGTGTTACAGTTACAGCTCAGGTGTGTTACAGTCACAGCTCAGTTGTGTTACAGTCACAGCTCAGGTGTGTTACAGTCACAGCTCAGGTGTGTTACAGTCACAGCTCAGTTGTGTTACAGTCACAGCTCAGTTGTGTTACAGTTACAGCTCAGTTGTGTTACAGTCACAGCTCAGTTGTGTTACAGTCACAGCTCAGGTGTGTTACAGTCACAGCTCAGTTGTGTTACAGTCACAGCTCAGGTGTGTTACAGACAGTCACAGCTCAGTTGTGTTACAGTTACAGCTCAGTTGTGTTACAGTTACAGCTCAGTTGTGTTACAGTCACAGCTCAGGTGTGTTACAGTTACAGCTCAGTTGTGTTACAGTTACAGCTCAGGTGTGTTACAGTCACAGCTCAGGTGTGTTACAGTCACAGCTCAGTTGTGTTACAGTTACAGCTCAGGTGTGTTACAGACAGTCACAGCTCAGTTGTGTTACAGTTACAGCTCAGTTGTGTTACAGTTACAGCTCAGTTGTGTTACAGTCACAGCTCAGGTGTGTTACAGTTACAGCTCAGTTGTGTTACAGTTACAGCTCAGGTGTGTTACAGTCACAGCTCAGGTGTGTTACAGTCACAGCTCAGTTGTGTTACAGTCACAGCTCAGTTGTGTTACAGTCACAGCTCAGGTGTGTTACAGTCACAGCTCAGTTGTGTTACAGTCACAGCTCAGGTGTGTTACAGACAGTCACAGCTCAGTTGTGTTACAGTTACAGCTCAGTTGTGTTACAGTTACAGCTCAGTTGTGTTACAGTCACAGCTCAGGTGTGTTACAGTTACAGCTCAGTTGTGTTACAGTTACAGCTCAGGTGTGTTACAGTCACAGCTCAGGTGTGTTACAGTCACAGCTCAGTTGTGTTACAGTTACAGCTCAGTTGTGTTACAGTCACAGCTCAGGTGTGTTACAGTTACAGCTCAGTTGTGTTACAGTTACAGCTCAGGTGTGTTACAGTTACAGCTCAGGTGTGTTACAGTCACAGCTCAGGTGTGTTACAGTTACAGCTCAGGTGTGTTACAGTTACAGCTCAGTTGTGTTACAGTCACAGCTCAGGTGTGTTACAGTTACAGCTCAGGTGTGTTACAGTTACAGCTCAGTTGTGTTACAGTTACAGCTCAGTTGTGTTACAGTTACAGCTCAGTTGTGTTACAGTTACAGCTCAGTTGTGTTACAGTTACAGCTCAGTTGTGTTACAGTTACAGCTCAGGTGTGTTACAGTCACAGCTCAGTTGTGTTACAGTTACAGCTCAGGTGTGTTACAGTTACAGCTCAGTTGTGTTACAGTCACAGCTCAGTTGTGTTACAGTTACAGCTCAGGTGTGTTACAGTCACAGCTCAGTTGTGTTACAGTTACAGCTCAGGTGTGTTACAGTCACAGCTCAGTTGTGTTACAGTTACAGCTCAGGTGTGTTACAGTCACAGCTCAGTTGTGTTACAGTTACAGCTCAGGTGTGTTACAGTTACAGCTCAGGTGTGTTACAGTTACAGCTCAGGTGTGTTACAGTCACAGCTCAGTTGTGTTACAGTTACAGCTCAGGTGTGTTACAGTCACAGCTCAGTTGTGTTACAGTTACAGCTCAGGTGTGTTACAGTTACAGCTCAGGTGTGTTACAGTTACAGCTCAGTTGTGTTACAGTTACAGCTCAGTTGTGTTACAGTTACAGCTCAGTTGTGTTACAGTTACAGCTCAATTGTGTTACAGTTACAGCTCAGGTGTGTTACAGTCACAGCTCAGGTGTGTTACAGTCACAGCTCAGGTGTGTTACAGTCACAGCTCAGTTGTGTTACAGTCACAGCTCAGGTGTGTTACACCACATTGGACCAGTGTTTATACCATTTTACTGTAAGAAATATTCCTACCCTCTCCTTACATGTTATCCCATCACATTACTTTTAAGATGTCACATGTCTTACTCTCTATATGTCTTACTCTCTATCTGTCTGTCTGAATCCCACAAGTCATGTTTAAACCAGCTGTTTCTGGGTGTGTTAGTTTGTTCGTTTATAAACCCAACACAATCTGAGAGACGCTCTTCTGTTGATTGACTAAAATGATAGCAGATATTCAGAGGCTCAGAGGAAACACGTTTGTGTGTGTGTGTGTGTGTGTGTGTGTGTGTGTGTGAGTGAGAGAGAGAGAGAGAGTGTGTGGGCAGCATATGGAATGTGTTTGTTCATAGTTTGAGTATCTATTTTTAAATGTTCACCTAGTTCATGTCATAAGGAGTAAAATTTTGTCAGTGTGGTTCATTTGAACATGTCATCTCTGTGATGAACTGATAAAGCGTCCCTCCCTACATTTATTCTCATTGAATATCCTGTTTCCCTAAAGAAATATGTCACATAATGGAAGATAAATATGTTGTGGACACTTTCAAATTTTCTAACTGAAGTCTAACAACTGTTGTTGACTGAGTGTGTTTAAGCAAGCAGTGCTGAATCAGCCGCTCTCAGTAATGATGATAATGACAGTGTGACAGCAGTCAGAAACACACACTCCACGTCTCAGTGTCTGTGGTTTGTAATGTATGCTCATGTTCTTCATGTGTTTCTCTTGTCTCGATGTCAGCGGTGTCGCGCGGTGAGGCCGTGCAGGTCTCGGTTCGTGACGAGCGGCGTTTTGCGATGCTCTTCCAGCCGGTGGTCCTGCCGTGTCAGTACACCAGCGTCTCCTCGCAGACTCCAGTGGTCCAGTGGTGGTACAAGTCCTACTGCCGCGATCGCACGCGCGACGCCTTCCGCTTCCCCGACACGCTAGCGCTGCACGGGTCCGAGCTCGGCTCCGCGGTGCACCTCGACTGCGGAGACGCCGGCCGCACCGTGAGGATCGTGGCGTCCGGTCAGGGGTCCTCCATCACTCTGGCTGAGCACTACAAGGGCCGAGACATCTCCATCATCAACAGTGAGTCAGAGATCAGCTGTCAATCAAACGCTCGACTCAGTCTTCTGCTCACCAGACGAGATGTTCGCTATGACTGTTGATTTGTGTGACTTTAAAAGTCACAATTGTTTTTTATTTATTTGTTTATTTGCCCTTTATATAAGCAGTTACAACTTTCTGAAATTAAAAATCTCTTTTACAGAAGTGACCTGGGCTAGATGAGCAGCGCCACATTCTCAAAAAAAAAAAAAAAGAAGATAAAAGAGTATTATATATCACCAATTATGATATAAGTTGAAATTATGACTCCAAAAGTCATCATTTTTTACTTATCTCTTCATTTTGACTTCTAATTGAATAATAAAGAGCAAAATTAAACATCTCATTTAGTGATCCACTGAAGAAAGTAGAGAGTAAATGATGACTGAATCATTAGTTTAACTTAGCTTTAGATGTCTGTAAGTTTTGAAAAGCTCATTGAATGCAGAATATTGATTTTTCTTTTTATATTTTGAGTGTTTTTTTGCGTTCAGAGGGAACTTAAGTCGAAGGTCAGATGTGAAGTGTAAATACAGATGCAATTTGAGATCTACTAGACAAGAGTCAGTCTGTGTGTCGGATCAGATCCTGCTGCTGTTTAGTGGAGTGAAGCGTTCAAAGACACTAGAGTTTGAATAGAAGCGCGAGACAGGCTCACGATTGATAACATGGCAACACATTTACCCAGCATTCATTCGCTCATTCATTCAGAGCTGAAATACTGCTTTACATTTACTGTTTGAGACAGGAGAGATTCTTGTGCTTCTCCCAGGAGTTTCACACACAAACGCACATACACACACACACACACACTCACAAACACACACTCTCTCACACACACACACACACTCACAAACACTTATGCACACACACACTCACAAACACACACTCTCTCTCACACACTCACAAACACACACACTCACACACACACACACACACACACACACACACAGAACATTCAAAAGTAACATTCCCATAATGTTTGAAGAATGATACAATGGAATGTTCCTTTAATGTTCACATAACCCCCCAAAAAATTTTTTTAAACTGGAGATTTTGACCATTCAGAAATATTTTAATGGCAAAATGAGCAAAACGTTGTTAGAATTAATTTGTTGTTTGCTGGCCCGTTGGCTCTGATTCAGAACCGGCTCGTGTTTACAATGACTGAATGAAGATGTAAATATGTGAATTTATGCTCTGTTACCTTAACAGAAATTATGAAGCGTGAATCATAAATCTCACGAGCCAACTCAATACACATCATGACACGCGATAGATGTTCAGAAAAAACAAACCGTTACTTATTTATATTTCAGCATAAACACACATTGATAGACTGGCAGTGAACATAACCTAGCTATTGATTATAATCTACAGCTGAAATGAAGGAATATGTAACAATCAAAGAATTTATCGTAATTAGCATTACAAAAACTAATGTCAGACACACATCAGTTCTGCTGTTGTTGATAAACACCAGTAATGACACAGATGTGCAGTGAGCTCGGACCCTTCGCAGTGAGATTGAGACGCACCGCTGTCACAGGAAGTGCTGCTCATTGTGCCGACTGTTTCCTGTTCCTGACATTAGTTTGTTTACTCACTCCAGCGGACTCAGGAAAACCCAATCCCTCCCACATCTCACACACTTCAACATGTGCATTTGATCCCAAAAGAGTCATTATCAGTGTAATTTTCTGACTTGAATGTAAGTGTTTTTTTAGTTTATGGTGAGTATTGTGTGAAAAAGGCAGAGTTCACCAGCTTTACCTGTTCATGATGTTGAATTACGGAGATAATTATACTCAGGGATTCAGTTACACACGCCTCATGTGAACATCTGAAGTTTGAGCCATTATTAAAGGGATGGTTCACCCAAAAATGAAAAATAATTTACTATCCCTCATGTTGTTCCAAACCCGTAAGACTTTCATTCATTTTCAGAACACAAATGATGATGTTTTAGATGATCTCCATTGAAAGTATATTCAACCAAAACTCTAATGCTTCAAAACACTCATAAAGAGATGGTAAAATCTGTATAGTCTGTCTGTGTGCCTGACTGACTGTGTGTCTGACTGTGTCTGACTGTGTGTCTGACTGACTGTGTGCCTGTCTGACTGTGTGCCTGACTGACTGTGTGTCTGACTGACTGTGTGTCTGTCTGACTGTGTGCCTGTCTGACTGTGTGCCTGACTGACTGTGTCTGACTGACTGTGTGTCTGTCTGACTGTGTGCCTGTCTGACTGTGTGCCTGACTGACTGTGTGTCTGACTGACTGTGTGTCTGACTGACTGTGTGCCTGACTGACTGTGTGCCTGTCTGACTGTGTGCCTGTCTGACTGTGTGTCTGTCTGACTGTGTGTCTGTCTGACTGTGTGCCTGTCTGACTGTGTGCCTGTCTGACTGTGTGCCTGACTGACTGTGTGCCTGACTGACTGTGTGCCTGTCTGACTGTGTGCCTGACTGACTGTGTGCCTGTCTGACTGTGTGTCTGTCTGACTGTGCCTGTCTGACTGTGTGCCTGACTGACTGTGTGCCTGACTGACTGTGTGCCTGACTGACTGTGTGCCTGACTGACTGTGTGCCTGTCTGACTGTGTGCCTGACTGACTGTGTGCCTGACTGACTGTGTGCCTGACTGACTGTGTGCCTGACTGACTGTGTGTCTGACTGACTGTGTGCCTGTCTGACTGTGTGCCTGTCTGACTGTGTGTCTGTCTGACTGTGTGTCTGTCTGACTGTGTGTCTGACTGACTGTGTGCCTGACTGACTGTGTGCCTGTCTGACTGTGTGTCTGACTGACTGTGTGCCTGACTGACTGTGTGTCTGTCTGACTGTGTGTCTGTCTGACTGTGTGCCTTACTGACTGTGTGCCTGACTGACTGTGTGCCTGACTGACTGTGTGCCTGACTGACTGTGTGCCTGTCTGACTGTGTGCCTGTCTGACTGTGTGCCTGTCTGACTGTGTGCCTGTCTGACTGTATGCCTGACTGTGTCTGACTGACTGTGTGCCTGTCTGACTGTGTCTGTCTGACTGTGTGCCTGTCTGACTGTGTGCCTGACTGACTGTGTGCCTGTCTGACTGTGTGCCTGTCTGACTGTGTGTCTGACTGACTGTGTGTCTGACTGACTGTGTGTCTGACTGACTGTGTGTCTGACTGACTGTGTCTGACTGACTGTGTGCCTGTCTGACTGTGTGTGTGTGACTGACTGTGTGCCTATCTGACTGTGTGTGTCTGACTGTGTGCCTGACTATGTGTCTGACTATGTGTCTGACTGTGTGTCTGACTGTGTGTCTGACTGTGTGTCTGACTGTGTGTCTGACTGTGTGTCTGACTGTGTGTCTGACTGTGTGTCTGACTGTGTGCCTGACTGTGTGTCTGACTGTGTCTGTCTGTGTGCCTGTCTGACTGTGTCTGACTGTCTAACTGTGTGTCTGACTGACTGTGTGTCTGACTGTGTGTGTGTCTGACTGACTGACTGACTGTGTGTCTGACTGACTGTGTGCCTGTCTGACTGACTGTGTGCCTGTCTGACTGACTGTGTGCCTGTCTGACTGTGTGCCTGACTGACTGTGTGCCTGTCTGACTGTGTGCCTGTCTGACTGTGTGCCTGTCTGACTGTGTGCCTGTCTGACTCTCTGTCTGACTGTGTCTGACTGTCTGTGTGTCTGACTGTCTGTGTGTCTGACTGTCTGTCTGACTGTGTGTCTGTCTGACTGTGTGTCTGTCTGACTGTCTGTCTGACTGTGTGCCTGACTGACTGTGTGCCTGTCTGACTGTGTGTCTGACTGACTGTGTGTCTGTCTGACTGTGTGCCTGTCTGACTGTGTGCCTGTCTGACTGTGTGCCTGACTGACTGTGTGCCTGACTGACTGTGTGCCTGACTGACTGTGTGTCTGACTGACTGTGTGCCTGTCTGACTGTGTGCCTGTCTGACTGTGTGCCTGTCTGACTGTGTGCCTGTCTGACTGTGTGCCTGACTGACTGTGTGTCTGACTGACTGTGTGCCTGACTGACTGTGTGCCTGTCTGACTGTGTGTCTGACTGACTGTGTGTCTGTCTGACTGTGTGCCTGACTGACTGTGTGCCTGTCTGACTGTGTGCCTGTCTGACTGTGTGCCTGTCTGACTGTGTGCCTGACTGACTGTGTGCCTGTCTGACTGTGTGCCTGTCTGACTGTGTGCCTGTCTGACTGTGTGCCTGTCTGACTGTATGCCTGACTGTGTCTGACTGACTGTGTGCCTGTCTGACTGTGTCTGACTGACTGTGTGTCTGTCTGACTGTGTGCCTGTCTGACTGTGTGCCTGTCTGACTGTGTGCCTGTCTGACTGTGTGCCTGACTGTGTGTCTGACTGACTGTGTGTCTGACTGACTGTGTGTCTGACTGTGTGCCTGACTGTGTGTCTGACTGTGTGTCTGACTGTGTGTCTGACTGTGTGTCTGACTGTGTGTCTGACTGTGTGTCTGACTGTGTGTCTGAGTGTGTGTCTGACTGTGTGCCTGACTGACTGTGTGCCTGACTGTGTGTCTGACTGACTGTGTGCCTGACTGTGTGCCTGACTGTGTGCCTGACTGTGTGTCTGACTGTGTGTCTGACTGTGTGTCTGACTGTGTGTCTGAGTGTGTGTCTGACTGTGTGCCTGACTGTGTGCCTGACTGTGTCTGTCTGTGTGCCTGTCTGACTGTGTCTGACTGTCTAACTGTGTGTCTGACTGACTGTGTGTCTGACTGTGTGTGTGTCTGACTGACTGACTGACTGACTGTGTGTCTGACTGACTGTGTGCCTGTCTGACTGACTGTGTGCCTGTCTGACTGACTGTGTGCCTGTCTGACTGACTGTGTGCCTGTCTGACTGTGTGCCTGACTGACTGTGTGCCTGACTGACTGTGTGCCTGTCTGACTTTGTGCCTGTCTGACTGTGTGCCTGTCTGACTCTCTGTCTGACTGTGTGTCTGACTGTCTGTGTGTCTGACTGTCTGTCTGTCTGACTGTGTGTCTGTCTGATTGTCTGTCTGACTGTGTGTCTCTCTCACTGTTGTCTGTCTGTCTGTCTCAGAGGCTGATCTGCGCATCGGTAAGCTCCAGTGGGGCGACAGTGGCGTTTACTTCTGTAAAGTGGTGATCTCTGACGATCTGGAGGGTCAGAATGAAGCACATGTGGAGCTGCTTGTGTTGGGTGAGTGCTCTACACAACTATACACTACACTACACTATACACTTCACACTACATACTACACTACACTATACACTACACTATACACTACACTATACACTACACTATACACCACACTACACTATACACTACACTACACTATACTACACTACACTACACTATACACTACACTACACACTACACTATACACTACACTATACTATACACTACACTATACTACACTATACTATACACTATACACTACACTATACTACACTACACTATACACTTCACACTACACTATACACTACACTACACTACACTACACTATATTATACACTACACTATATTATACACTATACACTACACTACACTACATACTACACTACACTACACACTACACTACATACTACACATCATACTCACAGGAAACAAACACACTCACAACTAGGGTGACCACCTGCTAATAAGCCCAAGGGGGGACAAGGGGTATGTTTCGGAGGGACAATGTGGGACACTGCCTGGCGCGGCGGTGCCACCACCCCACGGGCAGACTCACTGATAGTGGTTTACCCATTTCTAGCACATACCACCTAAACATGTGTAATTGCTGATGTATGCTCATGAATAGGCCAACCAATGTGTATTTTTTTCTAAATAAAGATTCATAATATTTTGAACATTAGTGAATTGACCGATGCACTTCCACTTACGATTTACTTTAGCTATTTAGTTTTATTTATTTTTTCATTACAATTTATTCACTTTAAATAAATTATAATATAAAATTATAGGATTAACAGGAATTGTAGTTGCTCAACACCTCAGGAACAGTTAAAAAAAAGAAAAAAGAAGCCCCTCTCGGTATCCCCCTCAACCAGAGCCGGCCCGAGCCTTTTGGGGCCCTAAGCAGAATTTGATTTGGGGGCCCACTACGCGGAGTCACCTGTGCTTGACGATTATTGACACAAATGTTACGCAATAATGATGCATTATAAATGAATACAGTGAGGTTATGTATTAATACAAAATAAATACTTAATAAAAAATAAATGCCTACTTAAAAAAGTTGTAACTTTTACTTTACTCTTTTACTAATTCTTTGAAACTTCTTAAACAAACTGTCTCAAAACATATAAAATAAATGATTTGCTCAAATAATGACAAAACTGAGAAATCAGAAACATAATAAGAGCAAGGGTTCAACAATGGCAATTATTGTTAAAAACTGTAAAAATATTAATATTACTATTAATATTACTGTCTCAATACAGTGTAACTGTCCTCAAAATCTTTTTTATTATTATTATTGTAACAGACTTTGCTGGATTGTACATGACAGAATCCAACAAAGTCTGTTACTATAATACCGGTTGTACTGGCGCTCGTTGTATGTGTGTATGCAATGTATTTTTCCCCTCGGGGCTTGCCGTAGATAGGAATGGGTCGCGCGCACTTGGTACTGGAGTGTCACGGGTTTTTGGAGTAAGTGATCTGATATGTGGGGTATAATAAAGTGGAGAAGAGTTCAAACTGCTATGTTTATTATTTATTCAATTTCAAACTGCTACCCTTAAACCCCTCTTTTTAATTGATGATGGCGGTGCGGTGCGCCGGTGCCTCAGACTTCAGTATCTCCATTTTTCGAATTGGAAAGCGCGCATCTAAAAGTTCCTTCCCAGTATGTCTGGTGTGCACGTGCGTGCGCTGTCATGACAACAACGAAAAAGTTGACAACAACCTAGTCAGCAGTTCAACTGACGGGTGGGTCACGTAGGTGTGGCAACAGTAGCTTGCTGAACTGTCAAGTAATGTTCGTTTGGCTGCCTGGGGCTCGAGGATATAGAGCGACCAACTTTTTTTTTTGAGCAAGCATTGATTATGCGTGACACGGTCTCAATTTGCGGGACGCATGAATTGGGCTTCAAACGCTGTGCGCGCACGCGCTACGCGGGACGGGTGGTCACCCTACTCACAACAGGAAATGAGTCGCCTTAATCTTGACCTTTAGAGCTGAGGCTCGTGCTGAGGTTTGTGCAGGATTGAGTTCGATCATGTTCACAATCCTTTTTCATCAACCAAATACAGATTCTGTGATGTATAATTGCTGTATTCATGTTTTCTACAGTTAGAGGTCAGCAGTTTAGAAGTTCAGTAAGAATCAGCTGAAGATTTGAGACGGCTTTGATGTGTTTGCAGTCTCTCAGCTTTATTCTGACTGTGGGAAACATGGGCTGAACATGAAAAGGCCGTCGATGACCCGAACATGCGCCATTGTGTGTGTGTGGCTCGTTCTCTGCGTTTGAAGCTTTAGATCGCAGAAATTTGCTTGAACGCTTCAGCTCATGTTGTCACAAAAAAACAATATATATATTTATTTGACCACAGAATCATGTGCTGCCATGGCAACAGTGCAGCATCCAGCTGTGCAGCGTGAGGTAAACACCCTGTGCAGATGTGGATGGAGACTCAGAGTGTACAGGAATCAGAGAGAAAGGGCTCGAATCAT